>KZ451993.1:2552528-2677347 GCA_002786265.1 Apostasia shenzhenica
GCCGCCGGAGGCGGCGCGGGGCGGCGCGGCTGCCGGATCCGAAGGAGAGAGGGAGGGCAAGGGTATAATGGTAATTTTGTATATTTTTTAATAATAAAAAAATAAAAAAGGACCCAGATGATATTTTTGAAAACCTAGGGACCCGAATGATAGAATTTTAAAAACGTGGACCTGTGTGATATTAACTCTTAAACTCAGGGACCTGGGTGAAATTTGCTCTAATTACTTTTTTTATTAATTTGATTGTTATGTTTTTCGTATTCATTTGTGGTATGAAATAACGGGTACAGGACCTAACGGTCCGGCTGTAGAATTTTGAGAAAATATTTATTAAAATTTGTATTTTTCATATATTTTGGTGTATCTTTTTTTTTTAATATTATTGCATGTATTTTTCCTTAAACATGGCTAAAATAATATTGGGTTTGTTCTGAAAAATATGTTTGTTTGCAAGTTATATATATAATCGCTTTTGCCATAAATGAAAAATTATTGCAAAAACAAATCTATTTTAAATAAATAATGTTAAATAAAAGAATAAAAGAACCAAAAAAAATTACATAAATAAAAAAATACGAAAATAAATAACAATAAAATAGAAATAAATATAAATATAAAGAAAAAAATAATTAAAGAAATAAAATAATTAAAATCAAAAGTAAAATAAAAGAATAAAATAATAAAATAATTAAATTAAAACTAAGATAAAAGAATAAAAACAAGTAAATCAAAAACTATTATAAATAAAAGAAAAAAAGATTTAAAGTATAAATTTAATAATAAAATATTTAATATTAAAAATTAAAAGATAAAAAGGATTTAAAATATTAAATAAATAAAGTAGAAAAAATATTAAGAAATAATTAATTAATTAATTAAATTAAAAAATTAAAAATATATTAAATAAATTAAATAAATAATTAATTAATTAAAGGGAAGAGAGTAAAATTGAAAATTGGGAGGGGAAGGGGTGGGGCCGGGGGGTGGTGTCAGAGGGAGGGGGGAATAGCAGCTCCCTTACGTTATTTGGCACTCCTAGCGCAGCATTCAACGACGAGGGTATTTTTGGAAGATTGCCCACAACACTTGCATTCCTATTATTTTTTCCTTTTTTATTATATTTACATCGACGTTCATCCTTTTAATAAAAATTTATCGGAAAAAATGTAATTTTGTGAATAGGGTATGTGAAATATAATATAATAAAATTTGTGTAGTATATATATATATATACTACACAAATTTTTGTGAATAGGGTATTTAATAAGTTTTTTGTGTCATACGGGTACAAACCCCTATTTTTGAGATTTTTACCCGTATGACACAAAAAATTTCAATATTTACTTATTAGACACCCTAAAGTTAAATATTACATGACACACACTTATTTTGTTTAAATTTTACAACCACCACACCCTAGTTAAAAAATTCTTATATTTTATTTAAGTAAACCATACTTGAGTTATGTTTTAACTTAAATAAAGTTCACATGAATAAAATTTAACTCTCGGTGCATCTTAACTTAAATCTTACATGTTAAAAATTATTTAAATCTATTATTTATGTAGAATATTTTAAATCTAATCGTTAAATGCTCATCTTAACGATTAGATTTAATTTAAGATACAAAGAGGGTTAGATTTTTTTCCTATGAACTTTATTTAAGTTAAAACATAACTCAAGTATGATTTACTTAAATAAAATGTAAGGATTTTTTAACTAGGGTGTGTTGGTTGTAAAATTAAAATAAATAAATGTGTGTTATGTAATATTTAACTTTAGGATGTCTAATAAGTAAATATTGAAGTTTTTTGTGTCATACGGGTAAAAATCCCTTTATTTTTTTACTTCAACATCACAATTTCTTTATGTTATTTAAAATTATTGTACAATTACTTAAGTTTGAGCCCCTAAATAATCTCCTCCATCGGGTTAACACAACACCACCGATCCAATCATATGACTTCATGCAATTTGGATCAAATCTAAATGATCTAATTTAATTATACCAACTTAGTGTAGGTTAAACATGATAACCAAAATAGATCTAACTCATGATTCTAGAAATTATAGGAACTAAATTGAAACCTATGCGATATAGTTTGGGTTTAGCTAGGGTTGAGGGTGTTAATTTTTGACTCAATTCCATGTTTGACTCGTTTAATCAAATATAGGTCGAGCTTATACAAGCACTAGTCATAAATCACGTAACATTATTTGCTATTGGAAGCATTTGCTAAGATATCACGAATTGATCGCAAAATAAAAAGAGCAATAAAAACCATCATGAGTCAATCACAAATTGGAACGATCGGTTGCAAGTTTTACGCTAAATCATTGCTTACTGCGAAAATACAATTCAGTGACCTCTCTCAATCAATATAACATTCTTAGACTTGCAAACAAATATATATAAATCTTTAATTTCTTGTTAAAATTTTGTGAACCCTCTATCTAAGCATACGATAATGCTGTGAATTTCATATAATTGATAGGTGAACAAAATGTGACAATGAAATAAAAAATGGTGCAAACCTTTCCCTTCAATTGGGAGAGAAACCGCAACACTCTGAGATGGTTTTAAAAGGATCCACTAAGTACCGAAAATAATAAAAGTTGAATTACAAGATGAGCAGAATAATCTTTTGAGCGAAACTTGACTCCCGAATGGAATGACCTTTTGCGTAACTATCATCACGACTTAATTCCCACTTTTGGCAGCTATCATGGTGATAAGAGTTGGTTCACGTGAAAGCTACCAAGAGATTAGAACATGTTAATTGAGTTAAAAATATGTAGATGATCGCATAACTTCTAGGTGACTATGGTCAAAGCCATGTCTATTGAACAAGGCATGTTTTCAAGAATGGACGTTTAACCTTTGATGGAATGATTTGTAGTCATGAGCATGACCATTTGATCGATAATAATTTAGAGATACTTTAAGAGCTCTTCTTTAGTTTGTCTCTTTGAATTCTTCTATTTAAGACAGTGTAATAGAGAGATTTAAAGTGATTTTAATCATTAAATTTGTAAACTACTAAAGTTTTAGAATCACTTTTTCTTCTTTTTTCTAGTTTTCTTTTTTCCGGTGTCTCAATTCATTTTTAGGCAAAAAAAAGGCGGTGCTTCTAAGTGCTAAAGAGCCAACGACTAAGAAGATGAGAACTATAGAGAAAATTATTGAGGATTCTGTCGTTATTTTGGACAAGCACATGAACATTGATGACTTATTGGATGATGCAACTTCAAAAGGACCATTTGATGACCTTGTTTGGTTTATACCTAAGCTGGACATATCCATTTTTTTAATTTTTTATAAAAAAATATAATTTTTTTTAAAAATATATAAATAATGAGAAATAAAATTAATTAATTATAAAAATATTAAATAAAATTGATTTATAAAATTAAAATTGTATAAATTATTTAAAAAAAAAATAATTATAACCAACTTAAACATGAACTAAACAGGGACTAAGCACAGCTTTTGGAGATTGGTTCCCTTAAGATTTTGGCACCCCACACGTGTTGTGAGGGATGAACTCACCTCGATACATATGCACTTTATATTTTTTCTATTCTTGAATGCATTCGAGAATGAGCTTGCACAATATTTAGACCTCATATATTCACAAGGATAACTTAAAACAAAATAAAAATAAAACATAAGTTCAATTTTTTAGGGAAACATTGACATGTTACAATTTCAAGCCTTGCTCATACTTCATGAATACAACACAATTGTTAACAAATATGTATAATAGCTGAAATACAAATTTATACTACTTAAGAAAATTTTAATTGTAATAATACTGGAAAACTTTGAAAAAGGGAATATTTTGAAAGAACACATGAAAAATAATTGGAAGCAGCTTAGCAGAAGCATCACATTAATTGCTTCCTCAGAAACTCAATAAAACGGAAAGCAAACTTGCAGAAGCTACTGCCTTCCATCAAACTTCAAACACTGATGCACTCACCCAGAAGTGTGATTTTCCCGCCACAGGCAGCAAAAGACATGAACGCAACCTGCAACTGCATGATCTAATCCAATCATCCTCATGATCTGCGACAGGATCGTGTTGTCGACTACAAAGAGTGACATCGATGAAAATTTGCAAGATATCTACAGTATAGTACAGACGCATGAATCGGCATACTCGTCATCAGAGTCGCCTGAATCACTGCTAAGAAGAAGGTTAATGAGCATAGAAATGATATAAGGCATCATAGTTTTCAAAAAAAATAGTTAAATAGGAAAACTATCAATAGTAAAACCAGTAATTTCCTAAATGAATGTAGGGATGATCTACTTGTACATAACAACCAGTCCACCACAACATGCATGAGTACACAACAATCTACCACATTGGATACATCAAATGCATTACCAACCAATACTTTACATGATCACATCTCACTACTGGGGCCGTAGATAGAGATAATAACTCTTTCAGTAACTCAAACATGATAGAAGAATGGTAAAACCTATGGGAGTTATTGCAGGGTTTTCAGAACCGAACCGGACCGGCCGGTTCGACCGGTTCAACCGGGAACCGGCCCAAGGTCCGGTTTGGTTCAATATTAGAACCGAAATCAAGAAAAAACCGGGTTGGACCGGTAAAAACCGGGTTGAACCGGTAAAAACCGGTCCAACCGCCAAACCGGAATTATTATTTGAGCTTCTTATTTTATTTTTATACATTAATATTTGGGCATTAATATTTTAATATTGATGCTATATTTTGAATAATAATTATTTTATATAATGAATGTTTAATTAATTTATTATTTTTTTATCATGAATTTATTTCGAATTGTTATAAAAGAGACAAAGTATTTTGAATGACAAATTGACAAGAAAAGTAATTATATTCGTTTTGTTTTGTAATTTTTAATTTTTTATACATTTCTTGTAGTAGTAAATTTTTTAAATTAGTTGTACTATTTTTGTTCAAAATATTTTTTATCATATTTTAAAAATTAATCTCACATTTAGAAAATTTATATTTAATTATAATGTAATTATTAAGTCATCCAGTTGAACCACGGTTCAACCGGTTGAACCGATAAAACCATGAACCGGTCGATTGACCGGTTCGATCTTCGGTCCGGTTCTGAAAACCTTGAGTTATTGTACTTGATCCTAGCCAGACCATTAGCTTTGATAATTGACTGTTGGGGAGATAAGGGGGAGGCAAAACATATAAATGAGGACACCTATTAACTTAAAAATCTAGGCTAGTGAGTAAGAGCTACGCGCTTGTATATTACCACCACATGTGAAGAACAAACCGAATTGATTTCCTAAATGTTCTCTTATGCACACAACATATTGCTAACTAGGTAGCCTTGACTTTCCTACTTATCAGCAAATATAATTACTAAATATATCTACCATAACCAGTGATGTCGCAAAAAAGCCAGCAATAATTATAACCTAGTAAAAGCAAGCGAATATCAATGCGCAAACTTGTATCTTCCTCTACTTGCTTCTTGAGACGGAGTCTTGGTGCAATGATAACAGTTGCTCTTTGTTAGTTAGAGGCTCGAGTTCATGAATCAGCTTATTTATTAAAAATAAGAAATATTTATACACGTAATACAGGTAATGGGTGAATGTATGTATTACATACCATATTTGCAGCATATACATACCTCAAAGTACGGAGCCTTTAGCATGGCAAGACCCTTGCTCTTCTACCTAAAACTTTGAATTAGTTTTTGCCAATAATTTCGTATAATCTTCAACTCCACTCTTTACATACAGCAATTTAAGGCATTGCTATCCCTTCCACAATTTACATATAATAGCAGTTTAACATATATGCCTAGGAATAGCCCACCTATTCACAGCTCAATAATACCAAGTTTTTTTTTAAAAAAAAAAATCCTTACAACATGCTTCTGTTTCCATTAGCTAGAGTGTCCACCATCCATATATACTTCGTTATGGATCCATATATTCTACTGTTCACACATATCTACAGACAAAAGTATCACAATCCTCGATATTTGGCAAAAAAATAAAAAAAATTCATGCTCCCTAATATGCCACAAAAGCAATCAATTCTTCAGCAATTTCTGAGGTTTTTAAGAGCTTAAACTCGTATACTTCAAGTTTACGTGGAAAAAATGTTTACACATTATTGGAAGCAATAAAACCCAGACAATTCAAATTCCAATCATCACCCAGACGGTGCTTAAGAATCTTAACCAACATTTCTTCTTAATGTCATTAGGAAATGTCGAATAAGCCTTTTGAAGAGAACAAATATCTATGGTGGTCAAGTTCCTCCAATAGTGATTAGCGTAACACTAGAAAGAATCAAAGATGGAAAACAAATTGCTCAACAAACTATACCACAAAAGTATCACAGTAGAACATATGAAGGCGTAATTAACTCCGCTTATAATGTTGCTTCTTATTCTAGACCTCTTAAGTTTATTTCATGAGTTACAATATAGACTTAAAAAAGCTCGTCAGCTCCATATTCATTCTTTTAATCATTTAATACGTAGAAAAGATTGAGACAATGAACATATATATTATCTGCTGTAGTACTTAATGTTGGACGAAACCCGGGCAATCGGGTAGCAGGGAGTAGATAATCCCACTAGCAGTGGTGGAATAATTTTCACAAATTCAGACCTAGCACTTCCAACCCTACATCTCACCCATAAACATCGACATCAAATCAAGCCCGCAGCACCTGAACCCTTCATAGGGTCAAGGTTGATTCCTAGGACAGGGAAGGGCGGCAAAGGCCGAGTTCTTACAAAGTCCAAAAGAAGTCTCTTCCTTCAATAACTCTAGCTCTTCCAAAGGCTGAGACCATGCAAGAGTTGATAGAAAATGCCAAGGAGGATAGAAGTCATTGTTGAGGCCCAAACAATTTTTGTTGTTACACAATTAAAGCAGGCAACATAATAGCACTATTACCAACAACAACAATAACCAAGCTTTATCCCATTAGGTGTTGTCGGCTACATGAAACCTTTGCTTCCATTACCTCTATCAAATAACTTCTCATTTAGCTCTAAGTATATAAGATCACTATTTATAATTTTTAACCATGTCTTTTTTGGCTTCCTCTTTCTCTTTCTATATAGGCAAGATCTAATAACCCACCTCTCCTTACTTGACCTTCTTTCAGCTTATGATTTGTATTTCCAAACCATCTAAGCTGACTTTATCTGAGCTTATCTTTAATTGAGGCAATTCCAAGCTTATAGATATATTCATTCCCCATCCTGTTTTTTATGTATATATGCACTTATTCACCTTAACATTCTTATCTCTATGATATTTATTTTATTTGTATATTTCTGTTTTGTAAACTAATACTCAATGTCATATAACATCATTGATCTTACTACCATCTTACAAAGTTTATCTTTACATATGAGTGAAATTTTTCTATCACATAGTGCACCAGATGCATTCCTCCACTATATCCATGTCACTTGAATTCTACTATTAACATTACTATAATTTTACACGATTGATCTGAGGTATATAAATCACTTACTCTTTTTAATAATTTGATTACCAAGTGCCACCTCTCTAATACAAGTCCTTGTAACTTGGCTAAATTTACACTCAATATATTTGTAATTTACATCTACTAGGCGAAAACCTTTAGACTCTGAGATATTCTTCATAATTCAAGTTTTGCCTTAGTCTCATCTCTAGCATTATCAACAAACAACAACAACAACAACCAAGCCTTAATCCCACTAGGTGGGATTGGCTACATAAATCCTTTGTTTCCATTGCGTTCTATCAATTATCAAATTCTTATCTAAGTCTAAGTAACTAAGATTTTAACGCGCCGTTGCCGGGTCTCAAGTCCCGGATGAGAAAAGCGGAGGGTTGCGCAGTCGACAGGCAATGTAAAACTTATCGAATCAATCATCTCTAGCATTATCAATAAAAAAAATATCTTCTATTAAAAGCATACACCAAGATACATTTTTTTAAATGTGCAAAATTAAAACCTCCATAATTAAAGTAAAGAAATATGGACTTGAAGCTAAATCTTGGTGTAATCTAATTTTAATAGAAATTTTTTAGTCAAATCTCCTTGTGTATGCACATGAGTAATAGCCCTTTCATACATATTTTTAATGACTTGAATATAAGCAAAACAGACTTTTCTTTTTCTAATACTCTCTAAAACATTTCCTTTAGGACTTTATTATAAGCATTTTTTGAATCAATAAAAATTAAATGTAAATCTCATTTTCTTTCCTTACATTTCTTTATTAAACTTTTCATCAGATAAATAGCTTCCATAGTAGATCTACTTGATATAAAATCAAACTAGTAAAGTATCACAATGCAAACTACGCCTAATCACCCTCTCCCAAATATTTAAAATATGAGTTATTAATTTAATTTCTCTATAGCGAGCACAACACTCTACTTTGTTTTTATTATAAATAGATACAAACAGGTAATAGAACATTAAAAAAAGGAAACATTTCTAAAGGTAGTTAATAGAACATAAAAAAAAAACTAAAACATTTCTAAAGGGCAAGTAATAAAAGATGGGAGAAAATTATTAGAGGAGAAATACCAGGGGTCCAAATTAGGCTCAATATAAAAAACACCTATCAATCCAAAAGCTTGGGCTAGTAAATTAGGACAATCGCTTGTATATTAGATACCACAAATTATTGCTGAATACTAATGTGAGATTTTAACCTATTAAGTGCATGCATATAAAAAGCCCACTCAAACATTTGGAAGCACAATGCGTTACCCACTCTTGAATTTCACTCAACTATGTAAACCATGGACCATGGGAGCACCCACATTAACCACATAATACAAGTCAAACTATCAGCTCTAATATTATGTGTTAGGGGAAAAGCATCGGTGGCCCAACACATAAGTGCATTAATTTCTAGTAACTCCAAAACAAAGGCTAATAGCTTAGGACCACCACTTGTATATTAAATATCACAACTTGTTAACTACAAACGTAAGATAATTCCTTATGTGTATTCCCAACAAAAATTCAATTCAAATCATAAGTTCCACATGAAAGTGTAGTATTATTCCAGGTATAAATCAACCAATTATCTAATAACAAAGAAGATTATATGGAAAAAACATCAACAATGAGATATTTCCAACAGTAAGCTTCAAGAAAGCTTAATAACACAAATTGTCGGCCTTTTTATAAGGGATTTTATTTCAAGTTCTCAAAATGTCCTAATTCCTAAAAGTTGTACCAATCATTCTATCATATTACATATAAAATTTTAATTCCTTACATTTCTGATTATGATATAACATGGTGAACAAAAATGAGAATGCATCCTCATCCTTAATGTCTCAATCTTATGCAAGTAAATAAAGAGAGAATTACAACAATCGATACTTCTAGCTAAGGAGTACAAACTTTCAGTACCTAAGATGCCTGTTTCTTGTAAGAGCACTCCAAGCACTGTTGCAACGTCCTTGTTAACAATTACAAGGATGCAAGTTCAAAAAAAAAATTCAAAAAACAAAATCACAAGGATGTATTTGAGAGGATTCAATCGTAAAGATAATGCATAAGGCTACGACGAAAATAAGAAATGGGTAGATAGGCAGTCAAAAGTTGTAACCAAGGGAGGTGGTTTTTTGTGTTGGAGAGAAAAATATATCGGTATTAAAGTATGATGTAAAATAAAGCTATTTTAGTATTTAGAATTCAATATGATGTGAAATAAAGTAATTCTTTTCATTAGAATATGTATAGGATGTAGAATAAACATAGTTGTTATTATTGAGATTTGTACATAATATAGAATAAAATTTTATTTTTTATATTTATATTTATGTTGGATATGAGATAAATATAAAAAATTTATGAGGGGTTTTAGAGGACTTAAACCAAAAAAGAACTTTTTATTGTTGTAAGTACTTGAAGCTTGCCGAATACTTAGCTCTTTGAAGATTCTCATAAAAGCCAAACAGAAGTTTTAGACTTAAGATCTTCAGGATTCTAAAAGAGCTACAACAGCAGAACATGTCCTTCTGATACTTTATAAATAACACAAATACGCATGGCAGAGAAACATATATTTTAATGTGGAAGCTTTGACAGAAAAAACCCATAGTTGAATGTAAAAGGAAGCTCTATTATGCAAATAGTGGAACACAACTCTGGAACGAAAAATCTTTCCAAGGTTTATAACTAACAAAATTCCTCAATGTTACATGAAGGCTTCAAATGGACAATACTTCTCCTAGATGACTTGTCTTTACTGATGAGGAGAATCTCGATAATGACAACGGAACTTCTTTGGCCCTCTGCTTCTCTGTGGAATTCTCATCACAATAACAACATAATACTTCTCTTTAACCTCTCCACTATTCATAAAGAGTTGGTTGGGGTTTGGATTGGAATGGGCACACCAACTTGTCATGATAATGACCAAGTTTCTATTCTTGTGTATTCAAGGCTTGGCACTTCCCATGAAATTGTTGTTGCATTAGTCTTACATCGAAGAATGCACTTATTCTTCTTTGATGAAAATCACCATTTGTTTGGTTTCTTGGTCTTGTCAAAAAAAGGTTCTTCTTGGACAAGTATTTTCATATTCCTTTTTGCTAACTAGTAGATCACTACCTTAAAGAATCTTTGAAGGTTGACTTGATCAAGTTGCAGCTTGTCTTCTCAAACAGATTTCCTTCAGCATCACCTACCTCTTGTCAAATATATAACCCCAACAATTTGTACCCTTGGACAAGATGAAGAACCATTAGGATATGACATTATATAACAACAACCAAATATTTATCCAACTAAATGGAGTCGACTACATAAATCCTTTGTTTCCATTGCACTCTAACAAATTAGAGCTACTCATTTAGCTCTTGAGTATGAAAGGTTATTCTTTATAATTTTTTGTCACATCTCTTTTAGTCTCCATCTTTCTCTTTTTATATGAGTAAAATCTAATAACACAACTCTAGGATATAACATTATAATAAGGTAAATAAAAGACTAACAAAATAAAAAAAGATCTTTGTCAAATTTGGCAGTTCCACTTGGGGATTTCTTGTGTAGAAAGACTTTTTATGGTATAGCAATATATTCAAATTCAAAAACCATATTTACTATACTCTATTGCAGAGCAAATAGAATTGGAGAATTTGAATATCCTTAGAAATTCTCATAGACAAATAGTAAGATATCTCATTAGATAAAATTTCTTATTACCAATAGACGAGTTGGATAAGCATATTCAAGGTAAGATTCCATAGCCCATGTTTTATGCAGATTGTATAGTCCTAACTATTTAGACTTGTACAAAAGTAAATCAAAAGCCACAATCTGGAGATGCACCTCAAAAGAAAAGAGATTCAAATTAATTAGAAACAAGACAAAATACTTTGATTACATGTATTGTAATCCTAAACAAAGTAGCGACAATATTGTTAGGCTAGATGAAACAATGGTCTAGTTATCCAAGAACTTCAAATGCCTTATTCTATTATCATAGTAGTGAGAGTATAGTTATTTATAGAACCAAGATAGGATAGTTAAAATAGAGAAATACTATAGGAGTTCTACACAATGGGAGGGCACCAATCAACTTGAAGGGTGAAGTTTTATAAGATTACTATCAAAACAACAATGTTAAACAAAGGTGAAATGTTATAAGGTTGATTGACAAAATATCCACAAGATTAGTATAACTGAGCTTAATGAGTGGTTACTCTAAAGTGAACCATATTAAAAATGATTGTATGAGAGAGAACGAAAAAGACATGGCACCTATAGAGAGATCATTGTTCATAAATGTGAGAAAACATAGGCACTATATTAAAGAAAGTAAGGAGAAAAACAAAATGACATGGTTATGTTCATTAAACATAATGTTCAATCACTTGTATTCATTGAGAGCATTGCTTTGCATAGAGCTAAATGGAGAACTGAAATTTATGTAGCTCATAAGTAAGAAAAAAGGGCCTTCTGCAATGTTTTCACGAAATCGTGCAGGTACTAGTAAGATGATGAAACGTCCA
Source organism: Apostasia shenzhenica (assembly GCA_002786265.1). NCBI lineage: Eukaryota > Viridiplantae > Streptophyta > Magnoliopsida > Asparagales > Orchidaceae > Apostasia > Apostasia shenzhenica. Next base: position 2,564,563 of record KZ451993.1, read on the forward strand.
TAAAATGAAAATGCATAAATACTTATAACTATCAACTATCTACTGGATCTGAATGAAACAACCCAAATTTAGCTGCTTGGTGATATCTGCTTGGTGATATAGAGTCGATTAGATCAAACAAAATTTTAGACTTACTATTGATTCATCAACGAAACAGGCAACATAAATCATAAAAAAAAAAAAAGGAAAGGGGCTATAAAGACAGAATTACTTATACCTAGGCTGGAATTCCATGACCTCCGCTAGCTTGTTGCCATTGCGATCATTCCACTGGACCTTCTTCCTCTTGCTCCTCTGCCTCCTACCCTTCATTCCACCTTTCTTCATTGCTGACGCGAGAAGCGTGTTCGTCTCCCCGCCGTCCTCCTCCCCCTTCTCAGTCCCCTCCTTACAAGGCGCGACGGAGGATGGCTTCTTCCCATTGCAGATCCCAGCGTCACCTTCCGCGCATTCCATCTGCACGGACTGCAACCTCAGGATCCCGAGCATCAATCCATCCACACACCCTAAAAAAAAGACCACAATCGTAAGCAGGATTCGGAGATCGGATTGCTTCAGCTGTAGTGGAGATTCAACATAATACGGAATCAGGGGAGAAAAAACCGATTCATCAAAGATCTAATAGGTTTTTCAGGTCGATGAAGGAAAGGAAAATTCCAGAGGAATAGAATCGATGAAGAAGATAATCCGAGAGACAAGCGAGAGAGGCGTCGGGAGTCGGGAGGCGGCAGGCGGCAGGCGGCAGGCGGCAGGCGAGAGGCCCGTGCGGAATGGCGCCCCGATTCCGCTCGTTGACCAGCCGAGCCGGGTGTACTTCCGATCCTCCTACTCGCTTCGCCTTTCGCCGGATCCAGCGAGTGGGATTGGATCACCGCCAGGCACGTGGCAATTACACCACGTGTCAAATGATTAGCTGAGCCTGAATTAGAGCAGTTAATTGAGCTGAGCATGCATTTTATTTTACTAGATTTAAAATCACTTATGTACTATTTGTTTAGTCATTCTAAAATTAATTTAAGTTAAAATATTTAACTTAATATATCACATTATAAATAAAATTTAATATTAAAAATTAAATATATTTTATTTTATACATATAATTTAAAATAAAAAATAATTTTATTTTATATTTTATATTCATAATAAAATAATAATTAATTTATATTATATCTGATACGTATCTCAATATAATAATTAATTTTATTTTATATTATTCACAATATTTAATAAATTTAATTATAATTTTATTAAAATTAAAATCTACGAACAAACATATGCAAAACAAACTCATCCAACTCAAAACAAAATCATTCAACTTATAATCTACATTATAATTTGAATTATAATCTACATAATAATAATATTTTTTTTAAAAAATATATTACAATATATATATATATATAATTACATATTTTATATGACTCAATGCCTTTAAAACAATATTATAACTCGTGATTTCTCACTTGGATATTTCACCACATTCTAGTACTATAATTTTTTTTTAATATAAACTTTTCTGTATAAAATTTGTTACATGTTTTTCTATTAATTTTTTTTATAATGAATCTGATTTAGTTTGGCCCCAAATCCCCTCTTAAAACATTCAACTAATTTTTTAAGTATTTTATTTTCTAAACATTAAATAAATTTTAATATTAAAAATTCACTTTATTTTATATTTTAGATAAATTTTAATATTAAAAAATAATTCTATTCCATATTTAATATGCATTTTAATAAAATAATAATAATTTTATTTTATGTTCAATATAATTATAATATTTATATTATAATATTAAAATAAATTATTTTTTTAATCTAAAATAACTCAAACTATCTCTAAAAATATACTTATACTAAACAAAGCTAAGTGTTATCTTGTGTTCATGTGAGAAATTAGTCATCTTAAGATGTTTAATTTTTTGCCTCAACATTTATAGTTCTCCCATTAATTAATGGAACATTTTGTCTCTATAAATTCTCAGTGACTGTAAAAATTCATGATTAGTACTGTTTAATTGCAACATGGATGGTAGTCCCAATTGCTATGCATCTTTCAGCCTTATTTGGTTAGAAATTATTTTGGGCAAAAAAATAAAAATATTTTATTTTATGAATTTAATGAAAAATAAATTTAAAACTTAATAACGCGCAGGTTCAAATTTTCAAAATTGTAACATTAAAATTCTTGAATTTTAATATAAGTATTAGATAGGTCATTTTCTAATTTTTTTATTATTAAAAATTTTAATAATTACCATTATACCCCTTCCCTCCTCTCTTTCTCTCTCTCTCCTCCCGATCACCACACGCGTGAGGTCGCACTGCCTGCCACCACGCGAGCAAGGGCTGCCGGCCAGGGCCAGCTCTACAACCTCGCGCGTGTGTAGATCTGGTTACCGGACTAGACAAGACCGGTTCTGGTCCGGTTCTACCGGTTCCAGGTCCGGTTGGACCTGGAACAGGTCCGGTCCGATTCCAGCCGGTTCCGGATCCGGTCCGGAACAGGTTAGCTTACCTTAGATCCGATCCGAGTCCGGTTCGGATCCATATATTTGAGTCAGGTCGGGTCAATCAGGTAAATTAATTTAAAAATATATTTTTTTATATATTTTATAAAAAAATTATATATTTTGTAATATTTCTGAAAAAATTAATATAAATAAATTCTAAGAAATTTTATTAATATTAACGAAAATATTTATAAAAAATAATTACAGTTCGTACAAATATTTCACATAAAAAAATTATTCATCGTAATTACAAAGAATTCTTCTCGAGTACTCCTCTTTTTCTGAACTATTATCCTTAAATTCGTCCACGAAATTATATTGTTGATTTCGAGACTCAGCAGCAAACTAATCCTGTAGACAGGTAAGTACGCAAAGGGTTGCAGAAGACAAACTACTTCTATAATCTCCTACTATTTTTCCTGTGGTGGAAAAGGCTGATTCAAAAGCTACATTTGAAGCTTGTGCTGCTAGTACATCTCGTGTCAAAGCAGATAGAACATGATATTATTTTGATGAGCTTTTCCATCACTCCAATAAGCTCATATCATCATCAAATTTCTTCCCGAGATGTAAATAGAACAACAACTCGTTCAAATTTGGAGGGGCTTGACTCTGTGGTGTAGATTGCTCTCCAACAATTGTTTTTCCTTTATCTGTAGCAACAGATTTTTTTCCCGCCGCCGACCTAAGAACGTTGAAAATACTGAGCTTTTTCTGTATTCCTATTTGAATTTTCACACGTTCCACATTCCTGCTCGCAACCTGCTCACTGTAATAAAGAAAAAATAACTCTTGGAGAGTTGTAAAAACTAATACTTCTTCGGCATCAGTATTACTCCCCGAGAAATCAGAATATTTCGCGTAAAAAATTTCAATAGTTTCGATTCCCTGACAAGGATCAAGAATAGCAGCCATTGAATATAAAAGTGGAATTTTTTCCCAATATTTTCTAAATTTTAATTCCATGTCAGCAATAAAATTTTTTAGAATTGGATCTGATTTAAATTCTAAATTTTTTTTGAAACATTTGAAAAACATAAGGCATAAAAATAGGTAAAATTGGATAATAACAACCTGAAAAGCTTTTAGTAGACTCCTTAAAAATGGACAATAATTCAAAAACTTTTTTTAAAAAAATCCAATCATAAGAACATAATTGAAGGTCATGATTAAGTGTATATGAATTGTAAAAAGCAGTTAGCAAATTTTCGTACGGTAAAAGTGATTCGAATAAATGATGAAGTGAATTCCATCTAGTTTCTACAGGTAATGGAAATTTTATATAATTTATTCCGGCACTTACGCAAACGCGTTTCAATTCACGCCTACCATTTGAATTTAAACAAATCCATTTTGCAACATGCTTAAATTTATCGATAATTAAATATTCAAAATTAAAAGCACTAGAAACACATAAATTAATGATATGATATGCGATTCTAACATGAAAAAGAGAACCATAAAGCGGAGGCCTTAAAAATTACTGTAAAAAATTAACTGCAGAATTATGTTATAATTAACAGCAGTATTATCCAAAGTAAAAATTTAATTGCAAAGATTATCCAAAGTAATACTAAAAATTTTATTTTCTATACCTAAATGTTATAAACATTGCGAATGTAAGAAAAAAATGGTTGAACCCGTATGGGCCTCATCTAATACATCTAAAGATAATATCTGTTTCTGCATTCCCCACTGTCCATCGATCCAATGACAAGTAACAACTAAATAACTCGCGCTACTAATATTAGTCCAAATATCAGATGTTAAACTAACCCTATAACTAATATTACTGAGGTATTGAATAAGAGATTTCATATATTCTTTGTACATTGACATATAATCTTTTTTAAGTGTAAGCCTAGAAATACTGGTATATTGAAGTTGTAAATATTGAATAATATATTTTCCAAAAATTCCTCTTTTCACATATAATAAATGACTGTTTGGTTCGTACTACAAATCAAATTAAATCTCGACATACTTTATCATTTCTAAAAGCCCACGACATAGATCCACTCTGTGGATTGAGTTGTGTTTGGGTTGGCTCTATATTAGTAGGTTGGCAAGTTTTTTCATCAAATTTATGAAATCTAACTAGGTACTTTTTAAATATATCAGTCCCACCTCGGTACCATCTTGTTTATATGAATGTTGATTTTTACAAATTTTACAAATAGCGACATATTTAGGTCTCTCTGAATTGCTATTTGGTTTAATTTGTAAATAAAAAAACTTCTATACCTTACTGCGTTTCGTCCGAGACTTGTTAGAGATACTTGAAGATTAAGTTGATGGGCCAGTGCCGGAGCCAACATCTCCACTTGTCTCAGGATCATATTCCGCAAATAGATCGAGATCAAGTTTTGAAGTTTCGTCAAAGTTCTCACTGAGTGCAGAAAGACGATTGAGTTCTGCAACGTACTTCGGATCAACATTCCCTCGGCGACTTGAGAAAGAAACGCCAGAAAATCGACATTGGGAAGCCATTAAAACGTGTTTGTAGATTTTTTCACAGAGCAGAAGAACAGAAAAAATTGATGAAAATTGTAGGAATTATCGTCACAAAAATTCTACTATTTATAGAAAGTTCAATACATATTATAAAGTCTAAAATGACCTTAAAACAGTTATTTTAGAACTTAAAACGGTCATTTGACCGTTTGCAAATTGCAACGGTCAAATGATCGTTCAATTTTAAAATTTTTTTTTAAATATAATATTTGCAGCTTAATGCTGCCGGCTGCAGGCTATGGGCGAGCCCGCGGCCCGCGTGCGCAGCGCGAGCGCCTAATAATTTTTTTTTTAAAAACTGGTTCGGTTCCAAACTGGTTTACCGGTTCTGCGTATGTAGAACCAATTCGGACCGATTCTGCGGCCCAGAACCGATTAGAACCGGTCCGGTTCAACCGGTTCTGAACCGAATCGATTCTTATTGGACCGGTTTCGGACCGGTTCCGGATCGAACCAGTTCAATAAGCAGCCCTACCCGTGTGGGGTGATCACAAGGAGAGAGAGAGAGGGAGGTGTGAGAGAGGGGAGAGTAGTATAATAATAATTGTAAAAATGTTAATAATAAAAAATAGAAAAAGACCTATTTAATAATTCTATTAAAACTCAGGAACCACGATGTTACAATTTTGAAAACATGAACCTGCGCATTATTATGCTCTAAACTAAAAAATCTGAATATAATTTACCTTTAAATTTAAATTTAATATTAAAATTTGTGTAGTAGGTAAAATATAATTAATTTTTAAGATTAAAATTTATATTGTACATGAAATAAAATTATTAAAATTTGTAATAAATTTAAAATATTTAAAAATATATTTTTTTTATTAAAAAATATATTTTTTATTAAAATAAACTGGGTGTTAAAAATATTCGAAATTTGAAACTCGCTCAAAACTCGTTCAATTTTTAAATTGACTCGAAATCAGTTCGAAAATTTTTGAATTAAATCATGAGCTAAAGATTTTGGCTTGAAGTTCATTTTGAGTCAATTTCGAGTTAGACCTAGCTCGCTCGAAATATGATTCGATTTGGCTTGAAATTACATGTATAGCATAAATAGCATTGATATATAATATAAATAAATAAATAAATATATATATATATAAATAAAATACTATTATATATAATTTCTTTTAATATATTTTTTATAATTACGAGCCGATTCGAATCATGATTTGAGCCGGCTCGAAATCGAGTAATAAGCTATTTTGGCAGTCTCATGTTTTTGAGCCGAACCGTCTCGAATCATATCCCATTTGTCGTGTTTTTGAGCCGAGCCATCTTGCACAATACTTTTAGGGAATCGTAATAATAGTAAATTTTTCTCGCCTTTGATTGAAGTATTTGAGAGACTAGGGTGCCACTATAGGACAATTTTTGCATCAAATTGTCTCAATCTTTACCTCTATTACTGTCTTATAATTGTTGCTAATCAAATTTTTTTAGCCAATCTAAATGTAAGAAACTATAATTTTTAACAAAACCCTTAAAAAAAATAAAAACTTTACTTTGTTATGCTTTTTGACTTTGGTTGCAAGATCTTATACAACTTTTAGAAAGTAAGAAAGATTATTGACATTAATAAAGAATGCGAGATAAAAACATATAATATAAACACATCTAATCTTAACTCAAAGATGATTTAACTTCTCACTTCCTCTCTTCTTCGATACTTCATGTGACTTTAACTTTTCTTAAAGGGCATTTGGTTCAATGTTATCTTGACGTTATGTTATATTATCTAGAGAAAGTAATTGTTTAGTTTAATGACATCTGTAGGTAATTTTATATAAAATTATAAAATTATTAATCAAAAGATGATATCTAAATTACATAACATAACATCAAGATGACAACGAACCAAACGCCCCCCCTTAGATTATTATTTTTCTCATCCTTCTCTTTTTATAAGAGAGTGGACGACTTCTCATAGATAATATAGTACAGTATGGACACGTTGCCTTCATGTATTATGCATATACATGTGCTGACTCGTGATAATGGTGAGAAAGTCCCCTTTTCAAGATTTGTAGTTGCACTAGGCGTCATCGAAGGATGTGCTCTTCAACTTCGAGGCCTCGTCAAAAGCATTCTTTTTTAATAAAGCCTTTAACTTATTTAGTTTCGCCACTTTTATGGATGAATATAATATTTGAAGATGCCTCTGCTATTTGAAATCACGTTATTTACTTATACAATTCAAGACTCTTTTCTCTTTTCAATATAATATGTTTCATTCTATGCCCCTCTCACCACTCATCATCTAGCCTAAAAGCTTATCAAAAGCTACTCTTTATTTCAGCGATTCTCTTCTCTTAGAATATCGCCCGGTAATCACTCATCAACTGCCTTCTTCAGCCCCACAGATCATCACACTTTCTTCAATATTAACTCTTCAAGAAGCTTCAAAGAATATACGAGTCATGTAAGTCTCCAAAATGACTTTTTTATCGTATTCAACTATTCGTTATCTCAGCATCCCTGGATCTCACGGCAGACTTCAGCAATGGCATTAATGAGAAAGTGATGGACAACAAACTAAGTTGAGTGGCTCAAAACCACCACTCATTCCACATTATTAACTGACCACACAATATATATCTTCCAATCACCTATGGAGGAGAATTGCTCATAGCTGTTCATATTACTTCTAACTTTGATTTCAGGTTAAAGTTCTAACTTTTTCGTTAAAATTTTATGTCAATTGCCTACGTATCTGCACGAAACAAGTGAACGTTTAGATCAATGACTCAAAGACGGTCTTATCATCCGTTTAGCCCTAACGATATTTACAGATGAATAACATTTAGATTCGTAACCCTCAAATATGAATGTTTACGTCTAACATCCTAAAGTTTACATTTATCATCCCTCAATGAACGTGTTAAATTACATTCTAGTGTAAAGACCTCTACCTCTATAAACGAAAAGCCGAAAAGCTGAATCTTAAGAACCTTTATGTAATTTCCCTAATATTAAAGTCTTCTAATTTTCACATTAATCTACATCCAGCTTCTAGTCAATTTTGAGCAAATAAAGCTCAAAATAAAATTAAAAATCAATTTCAGGTCGAGTGCAACTCAAGTTTGTTCTGCTAAATTTTTTTTGATTTCAAATCAATTTTCAAATGAAATCGAATCTAATTATAAGTCATATTTTTATTATAAAAATATCAAATATACTTATTAAATATATCAAAATATACAACAACAATAATAAATCAATTTTTTTATTATCCCACTAGGTGAAATTGATTACATGAATTCTTTATTTTCATTGCAGTCTATTAAATGACAAATCATCATTTAGCTTTAAATACGTAAGATCATTTCTTATAATTTTTTGTTAGATTATTTTTGACCTTCCTTTTACATAGTCAAGATTCAATAATTCAATATTATATATTAAAAAATATTAAAAATGTATGTTTATACTCATATCGAGTCGACAATGAGCTGAATCAATTCTATTTTTAGTGAGCTAACTTCGAGTCAAAAAGATTTTGATTCGATTTCAAATGGAGTAAAACGAGAGCTCCATTTTCAGAGAAGTTATTGGGTTCGGACGACGCACCGTCCGAAACCCAATCAGAGGGCGCCACGTGTGCCATACAGCTGGGTCCGGGCACACGTGGCGCCCTCTGATTGGGCGTCCGAACGGTGCGCGGTCCGCACCTAATAATTTTTCCCATTTTCCCATAAAATTGAGGCGGCTATCCACTTCTCATCTCCGCTTCTCCAATTTCCAGATCTCAACTCAACCCATGGCATCTCAACAAGAAACCACCGAGCCAGCCGCCCCTGCCGCCGCCCCTGCCGCCGCCGTCGCCGGCGACCGCGGAAAGCAGCAGCCCTCCCACTCCGACCTCCTCTCCAGCGCGAAGGTGCTGGCCGGCGCCGCCCAGTCCGTCTTCAGCCACGACGGCAGCCGGGTGGACAAGGCCAAGGTGGCGGTGGCCGGCGAGGATCTGCTCGACGCCGCCTCTCACTACGGAAAACTCCAAGAGAAAGGCTACGGAAGCTACGTGGAGAAGGCAGAGGGTTATCTTCATCGGCTCCAGCCCTCACCAGAGGAACCCAAGAAAGAGGGAGAAGCGCATTCAGCTCCACCCAACAAGGAAGATGACAAGCAGCAGCCTAGCGAAGGCCTTGGGGGCTACTTCAAGATGGCCCAGGGCTTCTTCAACAAGTAGAGGCTTTTGGGTTACTTTCATAAAAATATTAACTTAATATTTGTTATACACATATTTTTATGCTGTTCCTCTTTCATTTCTGCATGAGTGAGTTTGTGTTATATGAAGTGTAACAACTTAGTATCTATGATGCATGAATAAGGCTATGGTTTCTATAATATTATGGATTCTATATTGAATGAAATGAACTTTTGTTTGATCCAATAGTATGTGTTGTTTGAGTGAAGGACTCTGCAAAAAAGTTCTTGAAAATTTTGGGAACAATGGCTTTCTATCTAAATATTTCGTGTATCATCTCTATATTTTCTAGGTGTTTCTATAATATTAAGCAAGGCAACTCTGGCTCGAACTCTCAACTTGGAATGACACTCGAGCTCGAGTTGAGGCAAAGCTCGACTCAAACCAAATTTGAGCGAGCTTTGAGCAATAAGCTATTTCGGCAGTCCTAACATAATTGTCAAGCAACTACTCACAAACTTTAAATCTATAATATTGCTTTATCATAATAATAGTTGGGATATAAATGACATCCCATAAAAAAAAGACATGCCAACAACATTTAGTTGGTGGTATTTAATACTATTTATTTAATAGGCTCAAGTAAACATACCAATTAATTATGGGGGTGTTTGATTCAATATTATATTGGTGTTATGTTATGTACATTTGGTTTAATATTATTTTGGTTTTATGTCATGTAATCTATATATCATAGCATTTAGATGTTGTCTGTTAAGTGACAATTTCATAATTTTTTAAAAAATTATTTATATAAATAATTATTTTTTCTAAATAACACGACATAATACCAAGATAGCATTGAACCAAACACCCAAGAATTCATTTACAAGTTCTCCATAAATATAGAAAGAAGGAGTTTACTATTGCATTTGTTGCTGGTTTTATCCTTATTCTCATGCACTCGGTTTCTCGTATACAGACAAGAACTCAAATCCTACATTTATATAATTGATTCATGAGGCTTGGAGATATGGAGCAAACACGACATTGATAGACATAAAAAAAATTAACCTAACAAATCTCGTGAGAACTTATCATTATTGTCGTGTATTGGGTTCTTGATAAACTAGTCTAGTCTTCGAGTAGTACACTGTTTGGAGGTTTCTTAAGTAATCGTCATAATCTTTGAGCATTATTCGAGGAACAAAATCCTTGAGCAACTCACTCTCCAAGCAGATTCTCAAAGGCACTTTAATTTCATTAAATGCACAAACTCAGTAACTGTTATTACAATGTGAACAATTTAGCTAAGGATGCCTCTATCCCATAATCCCATTCTTCTAAAACAATATGGTCCTTTAGCCCCTCGTGAGGTCGTTGTTCTAGCATGTTTGGGAATGTTGTTTTCTCGAGCATCATTTCTCATCCCATCTCCAAACTATCAATGAATTGCGGTTCTTTAATCTCATCATCCAACATTGAAGGCTTGAAGAGTTTCAAATGCTCGACATTAATGATTTAAGTATAACTATGTAAGTTGCACAAGTTCGTAGGTGTTCTCTCCAATTTGCCGAAGTATGTAGAACATGCCAAATTGGATATGTTTTAGTTTCATTTTACCATACATAGTCACCTTCTTTATATGTTTTCTTAATTAAGTGTCAATTATGATGCCATTAATAATCATGAGCTAAGTACTTTAAAATCTACTAAATATCTATTTCAACAACCATCACCTTCGAACAACGACTACCCCTAACAGTTTTTTGGGAATGAGGAAGACCCGTATACATTATGAGAAAAATGTTCATCGAATGAAAAGTTCCAAACAAAAGGGAGAGAGTTATGTTACCTGAGTCGCAACTCAGAGGAACCGCTTGAAGAACATCCACGAACAAAGATCTGTCAATCCTTGATTTTGAGAAATTCCCTGAATGCTATCCAATGCTTATTCATCAAAAAATTGTTGGACTTGCCTACGAATGGCCACCCAATTAAAGACCCGAACCGTGATCGAAAGGGGCTGGAGTACTTGATACCCTAGGTTTAATCCCCTGATCACTTTCAGCAATTCTGTTTGATTTTTCGAAATGAAATGAGCATATAATCCAAAGAATAAGAGTTAGATCTGTGCATACAGCAAATAAACATCGATGAAATGTTTTCAAACAAAAAAAAAGAATGCCTAATGAAAAAAAGAAAAAAAACAGAAGACTGAGCGTGTCATTTACCAAAAAATGCCATTAAAGGTTAGATGAGTACATACACAAAACAGTTCTGTTAACAAAACATTTTGCTTCCCTTGTTGCATCATGGATTACAAATGTCTTACAATATGCTTTCAGATCAAAAAGTTCAACCTTAATGAACATTTTGACCTCCAGAAAGCATGAATTAATGAAAAATGTCCCTGCTCTATTCCAATCTGTATATTCCTGCAGAGAATTCCTTGAAAACTTTTAAGTTCAATTGAAACACGGCTTCGCTTCATTATTTCAATCCAATCCAACTTTCTCCACCCAATGCCAAAACATAAAAGTATAAGGAAGGCTGCTGAGAGATAAAAGATGATAGGTCTGATGAATTGGAGGCGAAGCCAGTATTGGGATGCTGGAGAACCATGACAAAAAGTTAAAAACCCATCAGTTATCACTGTTGTACTGCATTAGTTGGACCAAAGAATAACTCCAAACAGAACGATGGACCGCATATCGACTTTCCCTTGTTTCCAACTTTATCAAGATCCCGGAGTGAGAACTGCGAGATCGAAATCGCAGAAATGGATGATAGAATGCTCAGGGGAAAAAGCAAAACAACAATATTTATGAAACAGAATAGATGCCTGTGTACAAATACTGTGGTCATGAATAAAATGAATCAAAGAAGTTCCAACTCCAGCAGGCCATAACTAATGGTTTTTCTTGGGATTAGTTAACGACTGGGTCACTAAGGTATAGCCAGAGTTTCAGACAGGTCCATGTTTGTTATATAATTTCATGTGGGTACCTGAGGCCATTCAGTCATTTTCTTAAAATAAAATGTTTTTATCACTCTTCCCTCTTACACTGCCAGCGATTGGGAGTCCATTTGATTCAATGCAAATTAAATGTTAATGTTAGTTAGAAGATTATGTTATCTAATTATTTTTTTGTTTTAGATTAAAATGTCAATTATTATCAGAATTCAGAGATCCAAAAGTAATTACTCTTAAAATCAAGTCCTATAGCTTTTTCATCATAGAATCAAATCCTTGTCTCCCTTATTTCTAATTTTCTTGCTTCTTTACCATCTTTGATCTATTCATAGAAGAAGTAGACGTTTAGATGTTATTTGCAATTAGTTGACATTCTGACGTCACCTAAGGCTAGCAATTTTGTAAATTTTTACAATATTATCTAAACATATCATCAAACTAAATAATTATTTTCTCCAAATAATACGACATAACATCACAATAACATTGAACCAAATGCCCTCTTAATCAATTACTCAACTGAATCACTAGATTAGATTTAAGGTATAATTTAAAATTCATAGACCTATGTGAAACCAACATTTAAGTTTTTATCCCACTAGGTGTGGTCAGTTATATGAATTCTTTGTTTCCCTTACACTTTATCAAATAAGAGTTCCGCTTTTAGCTCTAAGTATGTATGACCATTTTTTATATTTTCTTATCATGCCTTTTTTAGTCTTTATCTCTCTCTTCTATATGGGCAAGATCTAATAACCTAACTTTTATTTTTAAGCTTCAATCTATCTATGATATACATGTCCAAACCATCTAAGTTGGTTCTTTTTAAACTTATCCTTAATTGAAACTACTCTAACTTTCTTATGAATATACTTATTTTCATCTTGTCTTTTCGTGTATACACACTCATCCAACTTAACAATCTCATTTTTGCTATACTTATTTTATTCATATGTTTTTGTTTTGGAAGCCAACACTCAACACTATATAGCATTGCTAGTCTTACTATTATATAATTTATTTTTAAGTCTGAGTGAAATTTTTCTCACACAAAACATCATATACATTCTCCATTTATTAGAATTTTCTTAAATAAAATGACATAGAAAATGTAAATATATCTAAAAAAACTTGTAATTTATTATTAACTTGGTCATGTATCTACGTAGGGTATATTAAGGTACCTGTAGCAAGCTACCCTTGATGAAATATGTATTGAAGCACACATAGAAAAGGCGACCACCAATCAATTTTTCGTAGAAGATAACTCGCAAATCTCCAGTCACCTATCCAGAGTCAAATAGTTATGTTCAACGATAAGGGAGATTGACATCGCAAAGCCTTATAAAACCATTATGAAGCATACTTGTAATGGTTTTTCGAAGCAATAGCCGAGGCATCGTTTTTGGTAAATAGATGGTTTCTCTGTATCCATTTGCATCACTATGCGGGGAGATACAGGTTCACCATGGCTCATATCATGCTCACCGTATGAAACGTAGTACCGGGGGCTATTATTCCTATGATAGCCTTGTTTTATCTGCCTACAACAGCTCCTTCCCACTTCTATTGATGGACGATAGTGCTGGCCATGAATCTGCAAGGCAGATGAACAAAAAGCCATAATATAGTCTGATGGGAAAATATAATACTAGTTAAAACTCAATAATTAGCTTCAGAAGTACTAGACAGGGAGATGAAAAGAAAAGTCCTTTCTATCACTATCATTGGAACTTAAAACTTTTCACACTGTATTTATATAATCATTATTTATCAATCTGGCCCCATTTGTCTCCAAGTTAAAAATTAATCTAGTTTAATTTTAACATGATATATCACATCACACATAAAATTTAATATTAAAAATTAACTTCATTTCACATCCTACACACATTACTAAAATAATAACTAACTTATATCACATCCCTCACATATCCCAACATAATAACTAACTTTATTTCACATCATTCACAACATTCAATAAAAAAATATCTCTATCTAAATTTAATTTTAACTTTGTTAAATTTAACCTTACAAACAAACAGACCTTCAATATCTTGTCAGAAGCATCTGCGGTCTTTTGTCACCATGACATGTAAAAGATTGTAAGATAAGGGCACAGGTCTTGCTAATGAAATCAAAAACAAATTTCATTTTGTGGCACAGAACAAACAATTCGTGAGATTAAGGGAAGAAATAAAACATTCACCCATTAGAAAAAAAACATCTTTTACATGTTAAACAAGCTAAAAAACAGAGATATTCATGCATACATATCATACATAAATATACAACTCAAAGTTAGAGGTTCGCAGTTCAATCAGAATATTAGCACAATACAAGGTTGAATTCTTCATAAAATATTCATAAAAATGACCTTACCTCTTGCATTTCCAATACTACAAAAAACACTGAGTTAATGTTGACTGTGTCGTAAAGGCGAATCCTATGCAGTTCTCTTGCATTTGTTGTGGGCAAAAGAACCTCAGGAGGCCCATTAAGTTTTCCCCTTGTGAATGACAGGACCTCAGACCAGTACCTTACATAACGACGCTGGCTTGGAATAGTGACCTAGAAGGAGTGACATGCAAGATTTACTATAGCACATAAACTAATATAGAGTTTTAGAGTTGTGAGAATAGAAAAGTAGAGACTCCTTTTAGGTAGCGTGCCATAATCAATGAGATACCAATAGAGGAAAAAAAGACAATAAAATAACATATTCATATATCAACGCAAAAATGATGACAGCATCATGCCAGAGTATCAATTATTACAGAAATGAGAGAACGATGGATTTATCTATGCATGAAAGAGTAAGTACTGATGCAGATCCAAATAATTCTGACATGGAACAAAATTTGAAGATGAAATGATTTCCCCATCACATTGCGAGTGTTAAATATGAGGCAACTAACGTATAAGCCCAAGTTAGAGTTGCTCAGAGTTTTCCGTAGCCATATTTATCACTTTTTTAAACATTGGGTAGAGAAAAGTGATTTAACATGATGTCAAATATTATGGAGAGAGCATCAGTAATTGAAATACAGATTAAGCTAAGTTGCCTTTGGCTAAAAGATGGCAAAATTTCAAAAAAAAAAGTTTTTAAATTACCCATTTTACTTTATAGGCTTGTATACCTCTTAACTCCATCCTCAATGCATGGAATGAAGGCAATGTTTAATTGAGAAAATTATCTTAATGCACTATAATCTAATTGTTACACAAAAATAACAGTTCTATCAAAGAATAACAATCTTAGGAGAGCGTCCTAGCACCGAAGATTGTTAGCAGCATCAAGTGCAATTTACAAAAGAAATTTCTTCAACATGAGAAATGCATCAAAAGAGAAGAGTTGGTTCATGGGCAACTATCAATGTGAAGCATCAGCTTTCGAAACTATCACAGACCTTAATGCTGTTGATTTGTTTAAAATTAAAATCTAAAAGTGTTGGTTAGATAATCCTTAAAAAAGAAATTGTGCAGTTGGAAGAACACAACCTACGACCTACCCCATTATTGTTTATAGTCCGTCGATTAGCATAGAGCTGAAGTGCTTCATCAGCAGTCATTCCAGAATAAACAAGATATGCACAAACCATCAAGCCTGTACGACCTTTGCCAGCCTACAAACAAAAACTATACAACATAAAATGGTAGTTTTATCATGAACCAAGTTAACCAAGCTTTTATAGCTCAATTTAATTGTAATCTTTAGAAACTAAGAGAACACGTGAAATAGTTGCAGGTCAATGTCATATGGATGTCAAAGCTGGAGTACGTTTCAAACTTAACCCCAGAACAATATATGAATTTTAATCAAAAGTACGATTTCTTTATGAGTAAGCTACATATCCATCGTACTTGTGTACTTTTTTTTTGAAAATTGTACTTGCATACTTTTGAAGGTACACAAATTAAGGGTGTCAAAATAGTACTCAACCAACACAACCTTGGTTCTCTTTAATGGGCATGCCTTAACTGGTTTTAGGTCAAACTCAAGTATAACCAGAGTATGACGTGATTCCTATATGAATGTAAACATGTAAGTTTCAGATCACTTCGTTTGCTTGACTATAAAGTCAAAAACCAACCCAAATCTAAACAAAGATAACACAATGGGGTAGTGGGCTAAAAGATCATAAATAGGGCATACCATACAATGAATAACAGCAATGTTTTGCGGGTCATGTGAAAGCCATGAATATATGCTTTCACAAAAATGTTTCACCATTGATAGAGGAGGAACATGGTTGTCATCAAACGGGTAGACCTCCACACGTCCATGAAAATGTAACGGATCATAATTCTCTTCGATGCATAAATTATAAACCTGCAAATACCATCTACTGAGAATGAATATTACATGTACAGGGTGGAAGTAAATTACTAATGGAATATTTATATGCGAAATAGATTAAACAAAAAAATTAATTTGTATCGGACAAAATGATGTAAAAGAAAGCACAATAATTTTAAAAAATATCACCTACAACTAAGAAGATAAATTGTAGTCAAATCCTAACACAATTTTAGTTGTTACGTAGATATTAAGTTATACAAATCTTACATTTTGTCCCATAAATCACAAGTTCCATTGAGCAACCTATGTTTTAACGGCTATAACTATACATCAATATCAATGATGCAGGAAAAAAAATCTCTTTATGCAGAATTTTGTCTGGCTAATGGAAATTCATTCGCCATTGATCAAAATAGTTATTATTGAGTCAGACCAGAAGGTTACATGTATAGTTGACAAAATTGAAAGGAAACTACAAATCTAGCATCATCAGTTCACATAGAAAAGCTAAAGATGAAATAATGTGCTACTCTTATCAGAAAGAAGGCAAGCATCATTTGCTCTCCTTGCTCAATGTTCCACTAAAGCAAGTAGGAATCAGCCGAATTTCTCTTATCTTGGCTATACTTTGGTGCCTTACCACAATCTACTATTTTCATCTTCACTGCAACACCATTTTCTTCTTTCCATCACTTCAACCCAAAATGCAAATCAAACATTTTACAACAAACGAGTATAAATAATTAAAAATAGTTCAAAAGAAATGTAAATAGAAGAAAAAATGAAGTACCATTCTTTCTCTCTTTCTTAATTAATATAAATTCTCATCATTAAATATTTTAACTCATAGTTTCTCAAAAATAATAAATGATGTGAAACAGGTTAGCCTATCCCACCACATAGTACAAGAAGATAACATCACAAGGAAAGAAATAAAATTCAGAAAAATAATACCCATGAATAATGTTCTGTTCCAATTCACTTGCATAGAGAAAATCATGTATCAGAATACTTCCCATGGATTACCTTGTATCGACCAGGATGTCTCGTGTCTAACACATTTTTGACTTGCCAAAGAGGATTTCGGTACATGGCTCTCATGCGTTCTGCGGGGTATGACATGGCCAACAAGCGTTCTGTAATATAAGACATATCCAAGTCATATCCACCAACTAGCATACGCCGCCGACTTTTAGATACAAGATTCCGAAGGAAGAAAGAATTGGTAACATAATGTAGAAATTTATGATATCCATGGAGATCCCCAACGGGCTTGGTCTTTAAATGTCCCTGCCTAGAGAACTTTGTCCCCATGGTATCTTGATTTCGAGTACCTGAATAATTTAATTGGCTGTGCCCATAAACAAAAACAAAGGTGTTAGAGATAAAGTACAAAATATCTTTCGGAATGAATTTTCTTTCAATACAAAAAAATGTCTAACTAAAACTATCCATTGTTGATATAAGAAAGAGAATCCATATAAATACTGAAAAAATAGCAAATTTGTCCAAGATGCTTCGAAAAGTATAATGCTTTTTCATGCAATCATGCCTTAATATTATAATAGCTTTTAACTATATGCATAAAAGCATTATACATCTTAAAATTTTAATTTTAATTTTAACTTTCTTTAACAACCATATAATAACAAAAGGGTCTCCAACACTTTTCTTGAGGCCATGGAAAAAGTGATTCATAGTAGTTTCATCATGAAACAAGAAAAATGGAATTAACCAAATGATTAGATGATTTTTTAAAGAAAAATAAAATTTTTGATATCACTTCAGAGGTGAAAAACAATTCTTCGAATTTAAATAATTGAGAAAAGCAAATTGCGAAACACTCTTCTCCTACAAGACCTTATACAAACTAGATAGAAGTGATTGTACGTGGGAACTAGCCGAAAACTTATATGTGATCGCATTTCTACTCCAATGAATCATTAGAAGATTACAGTTCTTCATCTAAACCTAACTAGTCCTAGATAGCTAACAGAGGAAAACAACTTATCTTCTATGACTTTTTTGCTTCTCTAGAAGGTTTCAAAAGGCTAAACTTCCTATAGGTTGCTAGTCTTCACTGTAAGACTTTACCACCACTTATTGCTCTTTGGGATGCTCTCACTTTGTCGATGATCCACATAATAACATCTCCACTTATGTTGCTTTTGTCTACTCCTTTTATAGGTGGGGAGTAGAAAATTGGTTTTTGGTACGGACTATCCATGATATCCTATATATTACTATCTTGATGCGGTCATTCCTACAGCCTAGCATAAGGCTAACGTGGCCACTCCACAAATGTTGCATAATTCTTTGTATATTTTAGAACACTAATTCAATTATGTTGAGGAACTCTCTTCTCTAGGAATAGACGAATGAGCAGCTTTATGGGTTCAATTATGTTTCCTTGAAGAATGCTCCTTTGATGCCTTCCACATTTGAGGACCACTTGTCCTTGTTCGTGGGATTCATTCATTGAAGACTCCATGTTTGAGTCCAAATACCTTGGCCAAGGATTCTTTCCATTGAGGAACTTCCTTCGATTTGCCAATCTTATCAAGAACACTTTTCTTATACAATGCCTTTTCATCCATGACATATGGCATTCTCAAAAGAAAACTTTTTGAGGATTTTTTTTAGAGGCTTTTCGACAAACCTTCTTGACTTCTTTATCTTCCTCTTCACAAAAAGAAATACCCCAACAAACTTCTCATCCTAACCTATGAAAGGAAATACCAGGATCTTGTTCTTGGCTTCATTATCATATTCGACGGATTCTCGTCAATATGGATCTTTCCAACGACAAAATCTAGGAAGCATGGACACCTCTATACGTCCAACCATGTTGTATCTCCATATCCTTATATCGTGTCCACGCTTCCTAAGAGCTTCTATGATATTAAGCAAAAGCAGTGGCAAAGTATACCATCACATAGATATTTATTATATTTAATTATTATATTATTAATGTGTCTTTCCCTATCTACATCCAACATTTTTTTAAGTTGTCATGTCATCATATCGTGTCCAATGTTCATGTTCTCATGTCATACCCATTCTTCCTAGGATAATATCTTCTTTTCAAGTACAACCCTTATCCAATAATAAAGAACCTCTATGTTCTTCAAATTTGAGTGACAACTCAGATTCTGTGCTAGGTGAATTGCATAATGATTATGACAATACAAAACATAATTGTCTTGCTTGTTTCTCAATTTTTCGAGCACCTCTTCATTCACAATATTTCCTCACCCCCTTCTGTTGCTACATTAGCTCTATCTTAGTCGTCGAAAGTGTCATGCATTTCTGTATCTTTGACCCTCACGAAACATCTCCCCTTCTAATGGTGACCAAATATTCAGAAGTGAGCTTCATCGATTCTATGTCTCTAACCACATCTGCATTTAAGTAGCCAACAACCTCGACTTCTTTCTGAAACGCAATGCCAATTGGATGTGCCTAGGATCCACTTTACTATTGCCCAGTGCTCATTTCCCATATTGGAAAGAAATCTACCAATGACTCCAACTGCATGAGCTGTGTTGAGCCTTATACACACCATTGCATACATCAAACTTCCCTACTACAACAAGTAGGGACTTTTTAACATCACATCCTTCTCTATGGATGTTTAGAAAATAATTCCCTAAAGGCATAGTAATTGGCTATGCATTGTCCATGTTAAATCTTTGGAGAATCTTCTTTTCATAAGATTTCAGTGACAACCAAAGAGATTCACCACCTTTTAACCCCTCTGAACCTTCATGTCCAAAATCTGCTTTGCTGGACCCAACTCCTTCGCATTGAATACTCTTATAAGTTCAATCTTCACCTTCTTGACATTTTTGGCAGCACGACCAACGGCCAGCATGTCATTGACAATACAATAGAAGTGCAATGTAGTCATAACAGAAGAAATTCATCATAAGTCCAGAAGTTTCTGGCAATGCTCCATCAAAACATATCCAGTAACTAGATGATGCAAACTCTAACAAACCAAAACATGACCAAACTTACCTGAGCTCCACAGCCAAAAAACAATGTTTAGAAAGTCCAAGCACAAACAATGATGCTAATTGGGAAATTTGATCAACTTCAAACTCTGAAACTTTGTTCATTTCCATCTCCTTCAATCAGCTATCCTCCTAACTCTCTTCCTCATTAATCTCCCATTCGGCTCCATTAGCTCCTTGGCATACTTCTCTCTCTGAGCCTCTCTGTCCCGGCCCACATTTCTATTCACGTGACCATACATGCTTTTCTCTTCTACAGATCATGGGTCCAGAATAATAGACAAATATAATATCAAGAAATAAAAAGGCAAGAGCCCAAATTCCAAATGCGGGATTCATGTTTGGGCACAAGACCAATAATAACAATAAAATCATTGCGATTGAAGCAAAAATCAAAATGCGAGAAAGCTGCCAAAAGTTCCAACACAACCAATTGGAACTCGACTAAAAAAAGACTTCAAAGAACCAAATTTCAATTGAATCATAATTAAATAACAATAATAACAAGAAATTCGGCAGTGAGAAATGGGGCTTACCTGGGGATCCAGCTCGCCAGCCTCAAAAGGGAAGAGTTTTACAAACTTCCGGTGGAAATCCAGGCAGCATGCGAATCCGAATCCAGAACGCGGGCCCTGCCCTAAGAGCCAGAAGCGGCGGCGCCTAGGGCAGGAGGGTATAAGAAGTGGAGGAAACCCTCCGGAGCGTCGACGGTGAAGGCCCGGAGCCTGTGAAGATCTCTGCAAGGAAAAGCAGAAATCTACAATATGCAACACATGAAAGAGAAGGGAAACCTGAAAAGCATGAAGGGAGCAACCATGAAAAGGTTTCAGAAATCACTGAACCAATAGTAGAGAAGACGTGTCTGGACTATAACCTGAAAAACTGCAATATTGGAGATGATGGGTATGCATCTGAGTCTCTCATTAGTGAAATTTCTGAAATTGAGGAAATGCAAATAAAACAAAACCATGAGACTGTTTTGGATATTTTCCAGTCAAAATCAGAGAACAAAGGTCTGGATCATATTCAGGAGAACTCTGATGAAGATAATGGGTATGCATTTGATTCTCTTCTTGGTGAAGTTAGTGAACTCACAGAAATTGAGGAAATGCAAACGAAACAAGATCATGCGAAGATTTTTGAATTTAATGAGCCAAGATCAGAAAACATAGGCCTGGAACATAACCAGGAGAATTTCAACAACAAAAACTGTGGATATTCATCTGAGTCTCCAGTTAGTGAACTTTCTGAAGACGAAGAAATGAGAATGAAACGAAACCATGACAAGAGGAGAGCAAGAATGCCAAAATTTGAACTGGATGATAATTCTTCCTCGCCTTATAAGGTGAAATTCAAGAGAGGAAGAGTCGTCGAGCTCCGAGCAGTTGAAAGTTTTGTCCCTCAAAGGCTCACATTCAGGAGGGTCAGAGAGCTTGATGAGAATCCAAGCATTGATGCTGTAAAGAAAACCTTGATGAGAAGAGAAGTTTCTGACTCAAATACTGCCATGTTGAAGCAGCTAGATTCAGAAGCCAAAGCTGTTGTCTTGAAGCACCAAGATCAACAGAAGAAAGAAATGCAGTCCCTTTTCAATCTCGTGATTGAAGAAACTGCTAGCAAGCTCGAAGAGACGAGGAAGAGCAAAGTGAAGGCTTTGGTGGGAGCCTTTGAAACTGTGATCTCTCTCCAACAAACAAAAAGAGCATTGGCAGTATGAGGCTTCAGGTTAGTGGCACCCATTGCTTGTGGTGTTATTTAATTTGTTTAGTGTTGGTATATAATAAACTGTGACATAGCTGATAGCTTTATTGAATAAGCTATTTGATACTGTGTTAATGTATATAGTATCACGAATAATGAGACTTGTTCATGTTTTCAGACTAGTTCTTGATGTTAAACTTTCAGAACTGGGTATTACGCATTATTACTTGCATGTATGTTTTGCCACATTAAACTTGAAAGAACAATATACTGAAAGAAAGGTGGAGTGATGGCTGGAGCTATTGATTCAAGTACTAAAATCTTTCAAACAAATCCTTCAAAAAGAAAGCGAAAAGCAATATTTATAAATGAATTCTACTAACTAAACTCAATCTGAAAACTAGAGCAAACTAAAACTGGAAGCCCAGTAAACTGTCTTAGTTCTTCTAATGACAAGCTGGAGCTTTGAAATTCTTCAATCTAACAAATGCAATGGAGAGGGGAGAGATCTCCAGAGTCACATTAGAACTGAGCGGATTCATCTCTGGAATATCTCCTCTATCTGTGAGTTTCAATGGATTTCCATTAAGCAGCATAACCTTGCTCCTCAGATTTCCATTTTTGCGTGTCAAGTGATATACCTCCATCTCCCCTTGATCAGAAATTGGATCACTTGAATTATCTTCTGGTGGATATAAGTTCATATCATTGATGACTGATACATCAAACTTGGTTGAGTTTGACAAATTAAGCAGCAGCATGGTGATTCCATTCTGTTGATGAAATTAAATACTATGATGTTAATGTACTATATCATATAATTATGAACAAGTTTGCATTAAATCAATCTTAATCTTGCCTGGTTCTTAGAGCAATGGGTATATGCTCTTAGGTACGGCGAACCATTGTGGGTAGTTTCGAGAACTTTTGATCCCATTAATCGATGCCACAAGAGAGCGCTGTTAAAAAAATGTTTGATTTGTTAGTTCAAAAACACTGGTAGTTACCCAGATTACTACAAGCTTTTTAAACTGAGCTCGTGGGATTCATTTCTGGATTGGCAAAGGGGTATACCCTTAATTATAGATTTTTACAACTTCCTCAAAGAAGATGTAAACTAACGTATTTTTGTATTTGTTTTAGTGTAATGCTAATGGCCTAGGCTAAATTTCAAGAAAAGAAATAATTGTAAATAATTGACTTTGTCTAACTGGTCGCATAAAGGCAACATTTTAAGAAAATATACCTGTAGTAATCCGGGTTTGGTTGGAAGTTATTGGTGTCAAGGAGAGCATACTTTCCTCCTATCAAAGCTTGTCTGCAGTAAACTTTGTGGTCAAATGTAGATGCCATGCCCAATTGGTCCAAGTACCTAAAAATATAATAGAAGAAGATGATGTGAAATTCTTCGGATACAAGTGACATTATTTTTGTTGTTTAATAAACTAAACTTGAACATTCTATCTAAATTTAATGGTAAATTTCATAAAATTGTATTAAGACCATTAATGATATTAGTGCTGAATGCCAGCCTACAAAGAGAAAATATACAAATAAAATAAGTGTTGCAGAAATGAGGATGCTAAGGTGGATGTGTAGGTATACACGAAAGGATAGAATGAGAAATGAGTATATCCGCGATAAAATTAGAGTTATACCAATTTAGGATAAACTTAGAGAAAGTCAGATTAGATAGTTTGGATATGTAAATCATAGACCGATTGAAGCTCCAGTTAGGAAAATCGAATTATTGTATTTTGTCTATATACAAAGAGGAATAAGACCAAAAAATACATGGCAAAAAACTATAAGGAGTGATCTTACTCACTTAGACTTAGATAAAAATTTGTTAATTGATAGAGCGTAACGAAATAAAGAATTCATGTAGTCGACCCCGCCTAGTGAGATTAAGGCTTGGTTGTTGTTGTTGTTGTTGTAATAAACTAAATTTGAACAAATAAAAGCATACATACATTCAATCTTTATCTCTTTCAATGTTGACGCGAAAAATGAACTAACTAGATCCATGAGAAGAAGTTTAAAAAGGTTAAAAAACAGAGCAACTAAATGAGATAACGGCATTTAGTGGGAACAAGTTGAGAAGTCCGTCTAATAATGTGAGCCGAAGAAATGATTTTCTTCCTAAATAAACATAAACTAGCAACATTTGATCATTAGAAATACAAACTCATAAGCATTTTATTCTCACCAGAAACTGTCAACAAATGCATCTGAAACATTTCTACCACCACTGTTGTATGCACCTCCAGATTCACCAACCCAAGCAGAGCTCCATGGGCCAAAGTTCTGCACTGTGAGAGCTACATCCTTGAATGTCCCAACTATTTGATCCAAATAGTAAGGATCTTGGATCTTGTAAATCAACCCTGAATCATCTCCTAAATTAAAATAATAACAACAACAAAAAAAAACTTAATTAGTTCATATAAATATATATATATCCTAATAATAAAATGTAATAATCATATAATTAATATACTTAATATGAATTTGATGAATTATAACCTGAACCAAGATTGTAGATATGGTGAGTGACAGCTTGAACAACATCTGGCCCTGAGGTTGTAAGCATTTCATCAAACCATTCTTTATCATAGAAACCTCCAGGAGCCAAAACTTTGGCTTTGAATGGTTTTTCTTTGTATAAATCATCAACAATGGCCTTCAATGCAATCAAATCTTTGCCATATTGCTTTGCATCTACCCTTGCTGAAACCCCACTTCCACACAGCTCATTTCCTGTGAAAATGAAATAATATAACATAAATACAATTTGAAATTGAAAATATTAAATTAAAGCAATCATAATCACCACAATGAGCAGAATTAAAAGTATTTTTGGAATTTAAAATAGCTATAAATAATGAAATCTCCGGTCATCCTGACCAAATTAATGCTACATGATGACTAATTTGAAAGAAAACGGTAATCTAACGTCACGATAGCCCCACCAATTAATTTAAATTTTGTTTTAAAGCACCATAATTTTCTCCACCACACTTCTGGATTCAAACTAGGCAAACTCCTTCCCTTAGTAAGCTAGGAGAAGCTCTGCTTAAATATTTATTTAAAGTTATTCGGCGTAGATAGCCAACTTTGCTCCAACAGTTTTTTTTTTTAATTTTTTTATGTAAATTTTAATATAAATAATTAACTTTATTTAAGCATTATGATCATCAAATTTACTTCATATATATCTTACGTACCTAGCTCCCAGGAATCTACATTATATCCCTTTGATACTGTATAATTAATGAAAGCATGAGCATTGCTGGAGTCCCAGTTGCCAATATAGGATTGATCAGTAGATTTTTGCCTCCCATAGAGAGCATTCAGCCCAAAAGTCAGCTTAACTCTGCAGATTAATCATGAAATAGAGAGAAAAGATTAAGCACAAGACTAATTAATCACTTTTTAATTAATTCATAATTACCCAGTTTCATTAAACAAAGCATTGAGCTTATCCCATCTGCACATATTTAGGCATCCAGTTGAGAACCCGAAGAGCCCTTCCGTAACATTTTGAAATTTTCGGCACCACGGATGGTTCTTCCCAACTTTGTAGACTACTTGGTCTTGAAGAGATCCTCCCAGCCTAATTCTCAATGGATTGAATGCTGCATGATGCATTAATTTTTGATGATGAACAGCACGAAAACATTAGAAATTTAGAGCGATAATTTAAGAAGAAAAAATCATCGAACCTTTCAATGCGTTGTGCAGAATAGGATTCTTCAGATCCTGGGGCAAAGAAGAAGATATATGTATATAAGTTTTTGTGCAATTTTTGAATCAATAAGTAGTAAAAAAAGACTAGAAGAACATGATATCGGAGCGAGAGGTCTTTCAAGTTTGAACCCCTAGTGCTGCTCAATCAACGATAATTTATGTTTATAAATTTCCATGTAGATTTTGAATTAGGAAGCAATGAAAAAGGAGAAGATGATGACCAGATTGATGATGGAGGCATTTCCCCATGGGCACATGCCGTAGTTGCATTTCTCCGGCGGCCACCAATCCATGGTGGCACAGATGAAATGTTCGTCGGTTTTTGCCATTGCCGCCACCCCTTTAACAGAGATTGAGACTTCATCTTGCAAGCTGGGAGAGACGATGCTGAACATGATGAGTAAGAGGAAAAGAGTTCTGCAAGGCACCATCTTGATAGTGTGTAACACAGAAAGAGAGAGCTTCTTGAAAAAATTATGGGTACCATGCGGAGAAGAAATAATTAAAGGGAAGTATTAATTGGGATAAAAGATATTTATATATGTAAATATAATTCAAATTTTGAAGGTTAACTATCTCCTATTTTCTCGCAAATCTCCCCGCTAATCTCTCCTCAGAAATGATTAAAAAAAATTATATATGTAAATTAATTTAATTTTTGAAGTTTATCTTTCTGTTATTTTCTCGCCAACCTCCCCGCTATTTCTCTCCTCAGAAATGATTAAAAGAAAATATTAATTAGAATAAAAGATATATATATATATATAATTTAAATTTTGAATATTATCTATTTCCTATTCTCTCGCCCCCTCCCCTCTAATTCTCCTCTCTCTCTCTCTCTCTCAAATTTAAATTTATTATAATATATCTAATAATTAAATATAAATACATAAAATCTTACAATATTTAGGTGATTTTTGACATATTTTAGAGTTTTTATATTACTATTAATTCCTGTAAAAGAGACTCTTTCTTTAAGTTTTTTAAAAAACTCATCTACTCAGAATTTTTCACTCCAGTATCTATTATAGCATAAATATAAAATGATTTATATCCTGAAAAATTTATTTTAATATAGTCTGATCTTTGAATATTTAGGTGATTTTTGTGAATAGATTTATATAGATCAGAATAATATAATTAAGGAATTGCATTAAAAAAATATACTTCATAAATTCTTCTTGAATATATGCTATTGATCTTTACTTATCTAAATTTGTTAGATATCATTTAACTAAATTACAACAAAATTATGCTGTATATTATTATAACAAACATATTTATTGCAATTTTAAAAGTCAATAAATTTATATTCATTAAACAAATTTAATCAATAAAATCAAATCATTAAAAATCCCCACCAGCCTCCTTCTCCTTCTCTTCCCTTCCTCCGCCGACGAGGGCAGCGTCCTCATCTCCGGCGACCTCCTCGCGGTCAACAGCTAGCCATCCTGATCCCGAACGGCAATGTCGTCCAGTCGAACGCCGTCCTCAGGCGAGTGACCGTAGACTGTTTCTCATCCACGCCGGCGAGGGCATCACCGCCGGGAACTCCCTGCCACCGGCGAGATTGGAACGCAGTGATTTATCATTTATTTTTTTAAACTTAAATAAATGATAATATTTTTATCAAAAATAGCGCAATTAACAAACTTTTTATTATTAATTTTTATCATCGTAAAAGTAAATTAATTGATTGCTGTGATTTAATTTAGCTGCATCTTACCTCAATGCCTCTTAATTCTTTTAATTATAATAAAAACTAGTGATATACATATATTCACAAATATATTTATAATATTTTATATATAAATATTATTGATAATAAATATCTAAATAATCATAATTAATAAACATCTAAATAATCATAATTAAATATGTAAATATGAAAGTACAAAAATACTCTTTCATCTCCCACCTCCAACGGTAGCCTACGTGCAAATCTAACACGCTGCTCTACATGCACATGCACTAGTTCCGCGTGCCACCAAAGGTGACTGACCAAGAATATTTTTATTTTTTTTGTTTATATATTTAATTTAATAATAAATTTTATTTAAAAATTTAAAAAAATTACAGATTAAATAAAAAATACCTAATTAAAAACTAAATGTCACTTTTAAAAATCCAATATAAACATATATCACCTCTAAATCTCAGGAGCTTAAATTTTTTTATTAACCTCAAAATCCTATTTGTTTGTCCATTTAAAATTAACCTGATTTAATTTTAACCAGACATATCACATCACACATAAAATTTAATATTAAAAATTAACTTTATTTCACATCTTACACATATTACTAAAATAATAACTAACTTATATCACACTCATCACATACCCCAACATAACAACTAACTTTACTTCACATTGTTTATATCTTTCAATAAAAAAATATCTCTATTCAAATTTAATTTTAATTTTATTAAATTTAAATCTTACAAATAAACAGACACCAAGAGTTTAAATGATATTTACCCTTTTTAATAATATCATCTAAACATATTTTAAATTAAATAACATTTTTTTTCAAATAAATTGGTAAAAAATCATAATAAACAATGAACCAAAGGTTAACACCTCTCGACCAAAAATGAATCACTGATGCAGCAAATTTTCTGTTACTGAAGTGTACATGTTGATATAGAGAAGAGAGACAAGCTGAATGCTAAGGCTAAGAAATACTACTTCATTGGCTATGGAGGTAATCAGTATGACTACAGATTCTGGGATAAATCAAGTAGAAAGATTATCAGATCATCACAGAATAGTACATTAAACTCTTCTTAACTAATAATGTGCAAGCCAAGTCCCAATAATTTGTACAATAAATAATTGATAAACAAAAAAAGACAGATTAAGTAAATTTGAATATTTTTAAACGCAGAGAAATTCCTTATCTTCAAGTTATATCCAACACAGACAGGCAGAGAGACAGCATCAAGAATTCATTGTAAAACAAAAGGTAAAAACCTTTCGTTTTTGTGGAATTTAATTTCAGAATCATGAGCTTCAAACCATGCCAATGAGGCATGCAAAGATGAGATTCATAAACTATCTGGCCATGCTTCCATCCTGAGCCTCCTGAAGCTTTTCGACCATAGCTTGGTGCTTCTGCCCTGCAAGATGAGATTCATAAACTTTCAGGCTGTTCACCACAATATTGCAAATAGTGCAGGCTCTGACCCCAGCAGCTTTTGCCCCTGCTTCAATGAGTTTAATCCTCTTTGTTTCCAGATCATCTTCCTCTCGTTTTCTCTTGTTATTGTTTCTTTCGGTGTTTTCTTTGCCTAGGCGGGCGGTCTCGGCTGCCCCGGCAGCAGCAGTCATTGGAGCTTTCGTGGGTTTCGGTGTGATGGATTTCTGCAGCTTCTGTAGATTTTTCTTGTGTTTCTGTCCTTGCTTGTGAGAATTCAGAACCTCCTGGCTATTGCAGTCCACCTTGCAGACCTCGCAAAATGCCGATTGCACGATTTTGATGTTCTTCTTTTTCTTATTTTTGTTGATTTCTTGTTTTCTTGGCACTTCCTGGTAAGGTGGAATTGAGTGAAGTGGAAAACTTGTCCCCAAACCATCACCATTGTAGATGTTCGGATTCTACAAGGAAGGGCTATCAGATAACTCCATATATTTCATTCAACAAAAAGTTCATCACATAACTCTTTCCAACCCAGTACTACATCATATAAAATGAAGATTACTCTGCAAAGCTTGGGCATACACAGTAAAAACGGTCAGGTATGCACGAATCAAAGCCAAACTTGGAAAGATAAATTTCAACGAATAATCAGTTTCATGGATGTAAGAAATCAAGTAAAAAAGAAATTCTTCGAGTAGATATGAAGTGCTTGAATTCTGATAATCATGTTATCCTCAAGTAAAAAAAGGCACCAATGAACAGAGTTGCCATAAAAATATCATCAGAGATTAAACTACATTATCCAGTAAATTTATTTAGATCTGTCAGTGCAAAACAAAAAAGTCTCACCAAAATATGTCGAGGAATCTTTCATCATCAACAACGTCTAGAGAGATCAAAGATTTGATCAACCTATGTCATGCCTCACCAAAATGCTAAGAAATTGTCCTTGAAATTTGTCCTTCATCAGCAATGCCTTCAGAAAATTGAGGCTCGACGCCTCAATATCGAGTTTCACCAAAACATGTCGAGAAACTGTCTTCTGCCGATGATGTCTCAAGAACCAAGGCATGAAACCACAAAGTCGAGCCACACCAAAATATGCAGAGGAATCATCTCCATCTATGAAGCCTCAACAGAACCAAAGCTTGACGTTTTAATGTCGAGCCATAACAAAATATGTCAAAGAATTGTCTCCAATCAAAAAGATACTTCATGATCAAACATCAAGCCTGACAAAAATATGTCTAGGAATTGCGCCACAACGGATTTACCTCAAGAGATCCCAAAGCCAGACTCTTAAATATCGAGCCTTACCAAAATATGTTGAAGAATCAACCTTCAATGCTAATCCTCCAAAGAACCCAAAGCTTAACATCCCAACATTAGGTCTCACGAAAATACATTGAGTATACTTTCACCATCAACACCTCAAGAAACTCAATATATTGAGTGTTGGGCACCAACAAGAGAAGCAGGGCCTCAGCTACAACGCTTTGACAAGCCGAAGAAGAAGATCATCATCAATGAACTACCTCGAGGAGGATTAAAAAAACATCCTCGAGGAGATCAGAGTTCAATACAAAGGAAACTTGCATCACGACAAAACTTCTCACAACCATTAGGAAACTACGCAAATCTGTAAGGAAACTTCTCAAAGAGTCCTTTCACGAGAGTTGGACCACAATTCCATTGACCATTGACCACTAAAGTCTTGCCTTAGGGGTATGCTTCTCCCCAATGAAATGTCAACAGTGCTTCAGACTACTTGTTTTCTTGTTTGAATTCTTGTAAAATTTCTCATGTGACAAGAAATGTAAATACTAAATAGTGCTTCAAACTACTTAGCTCACCTAGCAATACTAGGAGAATTTTTATGGGAGATGGGTATGCTCCTCTTAAATGAGTTTTGTAATATCCTCAAAGGAGATGTTGGATGATATATTTTGTATACTTTTAACTATATTTTAATGCATTGGGCCTAGGACAGCTTTTCAAAAGAGCTGCCTCAAGAAAATCAAAATCCCAAAGAAGAAAATGTCGAAAAGATTTTTTTCTGATGAGAAAGCACCAAGGAAACGAAAACCTAAAGAGAAAGACATAATGACAACGTACGAGGACAAGTCCCAGCAAACAAATCCCCATTTGCAATTAGGAGAATAACAATCGTGACTGATAATTAGTTTAAGATTGTAGAGGACAATGAAGAAAACTCCCAAGGAGTACTCGTCAAAGAGTTGCTCGGAGAACCGAACAAGGAATTCATTCGAAGATGCTTCCCCAAACAAAGTCTTAAGGTCCATCCCAAACAACATCTAGTTATTTAAAAGACAATTCAAAAACCCAAACAAAAGGCAAATGTAGAATTGTATGTCTTCTATTATATATAGTGAGATGGACATAATTGGGATGAAGACAAAAAGGTGGCTTGTTAATAACATAACATACATCTTTTACATGTGCTATAAACAGGAAGAGATATATATCCTAAAACCTGAAGAGGGTAAAGGTGAAGAATGGAGTCGAGTGAAATGCCACAATAATCAACAAGCTGTCTTGAATTCCTTCATAAAACATGTGTCTTCTTTGATTTTATCTCCATCAATCATCGTCATTATCCCAACCCTCAATTTCCAATTTCATATTAGAATAAGATAGGCATGTTGAAACAAAACTTATAGATAAGACAAAGAAATGGACAATAATACACTGGAGGGTCAACAAAGTCGGTACACTGTTACACGAGATAGTTTTATAAATTTATTAATGATAATATGCAACTCTAAGACTAAGGTAACTAAACATCACATGATGGATCACTCAAATTTCACCATAACTAAAGCAGATAAAAATGGTTAGCAAATTACTATAAAAAATGGTTAGCAAATTATATTACTAAGTAGAGGGAAAGTAAGAAAATTGAAAGGTACCATATATTGAAAAAACACTTTGCATAATTGCTTGAAATTATAAAAAGTGTAAGCTACTTTTCTTACTCATAAGAGATTTCAAGAATCTAAGAATCAACTTGTTATTTCCATAGAGAACTTACGGTTAGTTTTAAAGACATGCAATTAAAAAGTGCAACACTCCATCATCTAGAATAAAATATCTCTAACAATAATGGGGTTTTTCTTTTTTGACAAAGAGTGTGCTCTCATATATACTCATGATCTCACACATACTTTAACGATGTGGAATTTGTTTATAAGTTGTCACATACATCTCCCTTTGGAGACTCGATGTACTCACTCTGATTTGTCCCATCATTGTCTAAGAAGCCACACGAGTTTAGCTTTAATATCATATGTTATAGTTCAACTCAACGTAGATATTATCTGCTTTAGCCCACTAGGCCTCACAATTTTAACACGCATCTATGAAGTACAAGTGCACTCTCAAATATACTCAACATCTCTCCCTTGCTTTACAGATATGGAATAATAAAATAAATATACAACAAAATGCTCTACCTAAATACTTTGCCTATTATAGAGTCTCCAAAAGACCTACAAACAAGTTAAAGATTCTTTCTCGCAGCCTAGTAGTTCTCTAGACACATCGCACGGTAATCCACCATATTGGTATGACACAATCCAACTTATATTTATTTTATTATTTATTTAGTTTCTATTGTTTGTAACTCATTTAAAGAACAAAAGTTCAACAATGGTTCATTTCTTTCTTGAAGATGTGATTACTGATGGACGTCTACATATTTCTCCATAAATGCATTAGGGATTTCGTAAAAACATTACTATTAAGTTGGATTTGTTTATTCCTATCACAAACATGCTAGAAAGCAATATATTGGCACAAAAGGTCAAGTAACTCAACAAATCTTCTCAGACGTAATTGTGATGGTTGATTTTGCAGTCAATCAAACATATAATCAACTTTTTACTATTCTTCCACATCTCCACTCTAATATGCATACATCGAGAATGAACCCGCAACACCTAGTTCCAATGAATTACGAATGTCTGACTTGGGTTTCTTCTACTTGAAGCCACATTGCCTGTGTCCCATTAATGATGGTCCTATGCATAATACTCTGCAACTATGAACAATTATGGTCATCTTAATCTTGTTGCATTCAACTTAGGATATTACAATCAACTCATGGTTGATCTCCACAATTGCAATGTTGTTATGGCTCCATTTGATACCAAGAGGGGGGTAAGTGCATGTGATAACCATAGAAAAATTCCACATCGGCAAAGCATGGGAAAGATCTTGGTATATATGAGAAATAACCCTTACCTTCTAAATGCGTTTTAAAACCGTGAGGACCAATAGGCCAAAACAGACATATCTAAGATGAGTCCGACAGAGAGACATACAAGGCATCTTTACATTAACCTTCTCATAACCAACGTCAAAAACATAAAAAAAATGAACTATTTTTTCCATTATTCAACCCAATTCCTAATTACTTGACAGGAATAGGTAAGATTGACTACAGAAGAGGATCCAACATGAACAGAACACTTCTCCATAATTTTAACTACATTTTGTGTAAAAACTCCAAAACTATACACATCTTCCCCCTTTTCGTAGATGGACAGCTTTTGGCCTGTACTCAACTAGATGAACTAGAATGAAAACAATCCATTAACAAAGAAAGTACGAAAAGCTTCAGCTGACGCCCACAACACTCACCCCAGAGTAGTTGGACTTGGACGGGTTCCCTCCGTACAGCCGAATCGCCTCCTTCCAGGCATGCGTCCGAATGTCCGCTCCTCCATGATCGTAAGTCTCGCCAGAGGTTCCCCCTACCACCACACCGGGTGCGTAAGGCGCGGGGTCTAAGTGGCCGGCGCCGGAGTGAGGATGCGGCGCAGCGGAGATGGCGTAGCCGCCGTAACCGGCTACCCCGCCTTGCAGTGCGTAAGGGTCCTGCAAGACGTGAGCCGATACAGTACGGGCGAGCGCATATTGAGAGTATTCGTAGCCAGGGATTGCCTGACAGAGGGAGTAGGACAGAGGTTGTTGCGCGTGGTTAAGGGCAGTGGTGTGATGGTAGAGTTGGATCGGCGGATGCGCTGAAGGATGACGAATATCGCCACCGTTTTCCGGCAGATTCGGCGGCGGCGGCGCCACCTGGTATTCCGGCAAAGATCTGATGCCCTCCATCGGATCGCATCGGTGAAGGCGTAGAAGATTAGGTCGACAGCATTAGCCGATCAGTGAAGGGGTAACACAAGCACAAAAAAAAAAAAAAAAAAAAACAAACCGTTTAATAAAAAAGTGTGCTGCTCCTTTAAAAACTTTTTTTAAAAAAAATTATAAAAAAAAAATTAAATTTATAGCCACAAAAATCTATTATTTTCATACAATCCTTCAAAGTCTATTACTTTTATCCCTTATTTTAGGATAAATTTACAGGCAACACCCTATTTTTAAAATTAGATAAAAATGCTATATAAAAATAATAAACTTTTAGATTGCCGCCTAAAAATAATAGTTCTGTAGAGTGACAGATGTAAATCCTTTTTCCTAAAAAAATATGATTTTTGCATCATAATTGGACTCCATTGTGACCATCGTATGGAGAAATATTTGAGCTCCTAACTTGGGACGATTGCAACATTCAGAACCTAATTATTTGGTGTGACGTGTATGTCAAAAAAATTATGCACACGTGACATTATATGATTAAGCGTGGAATAATTTTAGGCCTCGAACCTAAGAACCTTTCCATCTGATCGGAAAATTTTATTTTTTAAAGCTAAAAAAGTTTTTTTCTCATTAAATATAATGCATTTTTATAATCATTAAATATAATGTTAATATATACATCAATACATCATTTTATTAAATCATCATCTATGCATTAGAAATTAATACAATGATATAATATGAAATATAATAAATTTTTAGTTGCATTTATGTTAATGTTATTTCTCCTTATTTTGACATCATGTTAAACTACTTATTAGACTTAAAGTGTAAGAATTTTCTTAATATTGATTCATAAATTTTTATCTCATGCCTTATCTTTATTTCACAATATTACATAAGTTTAAGTCATTCATTTATTCAATTATATTTCTTTAAACTAAACTAGATGTAAACTTTTATTTATGATTCTTTTGTCATTTAGAATTAACTTTTACCTAATTATATGTAAGAGTTTATAATTCCCAATATAGCAGAAGATCTTCTATTCTATTTCATACGCGATTTATAAAATTAGATTAATTAATAGTTATAATGATGAGAAATCATGTAACGAATGATATTATTGTCATAGTGGAGTGTATAAGTATACTCTACAAGAACAGTAGAGCGCATAAGTATACTCTACACCAGCAGTGTGTAAGGGTCTGTTAATAGCACAATCTTTTTATTTAAGGTTACTTTGCAAGGGTAGCACTATTGACTGACCTACTCAAGTATTAAAAATTATACAGGACATATTGGATAAAATTAATAATATTAATTTTAATTTGATAAATAAACACATAAAAGTCTAAAGGCAATAGTGAGCAAAGAGCCCATGCTAGTTCTATTAAACTTTTTGTTTTTTATTGAAAGGCTCTATTGAACTTTAGCAATTTAAGCTTCACTCGAATGCCTACAATTTAAATGCCCTCAACTTTTTTGTCGGAGGAGTGTTAAATTTAAAAAGCACATCTCAAAGCAATTAAAATTAAGCTTGGGGTGATTTTATTTTACGAGAAGATAGTTTTTAAGTACATGTGAGAGAACCAAATTAACAAATCGTTGGATCAACTTAAAATCGACACCCTAACAGCCTTCTCAGACCATCTGATGGGCTGATGATTGTCCTAAGGGAATCAGAAAGTTTGATTAACTGCGGGAAATGTTTGACTACTCAATTACCGAATCATTTGATATCTTGGTTGGACCGTCTGTTAAGACCGAAATTGTTTGACATTAGAAGCAAATTCTTAGATACTTTTTCAATGGAATAGATTATTTGACCATTCTTATGTGATTAATGATTTTATAGAAAATATACTAGTTTAGTGATGAATATAAAGGATTACATCTTAGTTTCAGACTATGTGTAATTATATAAGTTAAAAAATAAATTACTAAAAAGTTCATATAGCTCACTTATAATTATATTTAGGTCAATGTATTTTAAAATCATTCTATTAGGTCATTATTTTTCAAACATTATATGTCGTTAAAGACTCCTATAATTTAATTGTAGAGACCTAAAAAAAGGATGTGAAAGTCCCTAGAATATTATAATTGTGGGACTTAAATGAATGATTAAAAAATTATAGACTTAATTGTAATTATGGGTTAACTAAAGGGACTCATTAGTAATTTACTACGAAAATAATGCCTATGTTTGCAGTATTTATGGATTCCACAATGATAAGACATTTGGTCTACAGTAGATCGAGAGTTGTTAACGATTCGATCTCGAGAATGAACGATAAGAGTTCGATCTGATCTCGATTCGAGCAGAGTCTGGCTTATTTGTTATCAATTCAAGCTTGATCCGAGCCAAAATCGATTTAACTTTCAATTAATTTCCGATCTTTTATCCAAATATTATGTATAAATATATTTGTGCATTCAATCGGCTTAAACTATGGCCTTTCGCTCTGATATATTATTTAAAGATAAAAATAAAAAAAATTACAATAAATATGATTTAAATGATAATAGAGAAAATTCTAATGAAAGTCTAATGAAATCTTCCAGTAGACTGCTAAAAAAACTACATACTAAATCTAGTTATACATATAAATATATATTTATATATATATTTATAATATTTTTATTTTTTTAATCGATTTGATTTCGAGCCATCTCGATCCGATCCTATGCTGACTCAAGATTAGATTGATTAAATTTTCGAGCTAAAAAATTGGCTCGTTAGTCGGCTCATTTAGATCGAATCGAGCTCGATTCGATTCAAATTTTGATTTAATTTTCGAGTGATCTTCAGGCAAAAGTAACAGCCTTAAGTCGATCATTTAGCTGACAACTTACAACAGTGATCTCATATTACTCCTTTTAAGATAAAATTAACTCATAACTTGAGCTAAAAAATGTGATTATAATAAATAAAAGATGTATGTACAAAGTTTGTACTCTTCAATGGGTGTTTGTATTGAGTTTATGCTTAAAAAGACTTATTTAAATGAAATAAAATACTTTAATGGTGAAATATTACAAGCTTGTTTAAATGTGAATTATCTATGTGATTGGGGAAAAATAACATTAATTTCTAAGGAGAAAATTTTTTTCTTCTTTCAAAATTAAGTATAATAAAAAAAGAGGTAATTACATATAAAATTCTTTATATTTATTTTAGAACTTAATCTCCCTAAATTATCCAAGAATGATCAGTACTATCATACATACATTTACAAATATTCAGAAGATTTTATTTATGAGAAATTTATATATATAACACAAAATTTTATAAAAAAAATTGTGATTGTGTTTATAGGTAATGTACTTAAAATTTAGAATAATTAAATATAAACTTTCAAATATTTACTGCAATGATGCTGAAAAGGTATGTGAATTTAGGTGCATTTAAGTGAAATACATAATATTATAAAAAATTGAGTGCGGTAAATATAGTTTTTAAAATATTTGAGTAAAATGTATAGAATTTCATGTTCTGTATGTAAATTCTCTTTTATTTATAAATATTTTTGGCAACATCTTCTCAGCAATCATATAACAACAACAATAATAATCAAATCTTAATTCCACTAGGTGAGGTCGGCTACATGAATTCTTTATTTTCATTGCATTCTATCAATTATCAAATTCTTATCCAAGTCTAAGTAACTAAGATCCCTCTTTATAGTTTGAAACAACATAGCAATCAGCATATCATAAAAAAGATAGCTTGACAGAATAAACAATGACGATTGACAATAATGATATTTTAAGAATGGGGTTAAGTAAGCAAACCTTCTAGCTTCCTCATCTCGTACTTTCGCATCAAATTCTTTGCTCGGAGGATATCTAGGCAGACTTGAAGGATCACAAGCAAGCGGTTTTGTCGTAAAGAACTAATAATGTAAACAGAAGATGTAGATTTTGTTACATCAAATAGTCATGTAAATTCTCTAAATTTATTCTCGTGCAACACCAACTTTCTTTCTAATATACTCATTTCTCATTTTATCTTTTCGTGTATACATATCTACCTTCGCACCCTCATTTCTGCAATTTTTATTTTATTTGTATGTTTCCTCTTTGCAGATCGCATTCAGCCCATATATCATCATTGGTTTTATAAAATACATAAGATTATAAAAAGTTGAGTACGATAAATGTAGTTTTTAAAATATTTGAGTAAAATATATAGAATTTTATTTTCTGTATGTAACTTTTATATTATTTATAAGTGTTCTTGGCAACACCTTCTCAACAATCATAATTAAAAAAATAAAAAAATTTGAAAAAAATAAATAAACATATTATATTTAGAAGATTTATGTGTTAAGTGGTAAATATACAAGATTAGGAATAATATATTTTCTATTATAAAAGAAAAGAAGATTTAAATATATAATTGAAGAACAATTGTGAACTATATACATAAATCTATCAAATCTATTTTTTGTGTTGGAACAAGGGTTTACCTTGCTCTGATTTGATTAAAACTCGACTCGATTGTATTGTTTATATATAAATATATAATGCTATATATATATATATATATATATATATATATATATATATATGTTGGAATGTAAATAATTGTTTAGTTTTTAATATGTTTCATATATAGATTTCACATGTTTAGATTATTTTCAAAATTTTGCTTTTAATCCTCAATACATAATTTTTAATATAGAAAAACTCACTTTGAATCACATTATACATAATTTTTATCTATTGTATTTAATTTTTTATTATTACTATTTTTAATAAAAAAGATAAAAAATATTTTAATTATGATAATGAGCTCTAACTAAATAGAGCCCTAGATTAACTATGATCAACCTCAAAGACCCATAAAAAACATGCATAAATCACTTGATCTCATGAGTTAGGAATAATGCAATCTAATAAAATTGACTTGAATTTATGAGCAAAAGAGACAATCAAAAGGCAAATGGTCCCAAAAAAATTCAATTTTGAAGAACAATATGAAGAAATACAATGCAGAATATCTGAAAACATCAGCATCTCATCAAACCCAAGACTCAAATCTTCCATTAAATTTCTCACAGTCAAAGTCGTCAGGAGCTGGCAAGTTGAGATCAGGAAAATTTGCCTGCGAAATCTTCTTCCGAACTATCTGAATCACAGCAGAAGCTGCAGCTCTGTTGCCGGCAAGCATATGTCTTCTCATGTGGCCACCCAGAGCTTGACCGGATGCGAAATTCTTGCCGCAGATCGAGCACTCATGAGCTCTAGATTTTTCCGGCGAAGGTCCGGCCGGCTGACAAACGTAATTCAACCTCGCTTGACTTGAGAGATGACCTCCAAGACCTTGGTGGGAATCGAAGATCTTTCCGCAGGTTCTGCACTCATACTTTCTCCTCTTGCTACGATCATCTGATTTAGAGTTCTTTCCCGCCTGATCTCCGTCTTCATCCTGAGAATCAATCTCGATCACCAAAAGACGTGAATTTGATCTCTTTTCCGTTTCCTCCATCGCCGACGAGACCTTATCGGAGGAATCCGTTACCGAGCTGCCGCCTCTTGAGAGCATCATCAGACACAGAGCACCATCCTCCTGCTCCTTCTCGTACTCCGGCGACGAAGCAGAGATGGCCGCAATCCGCCGTAATCTCCTCCTCTTCATCTTCCACCTCGGCCCGGCGCTGGCGGTAGCTTCGCTGTCAGGCTGGCTCTCGATCTCCTCATCGTCCTCTTCCGTCCCATTGCTCCATGAATCCTCTTCGTCTTTCCAGTTGTGGCACTTCATGTGCTGAAACAGAGAACTCCATGAAGGGAATATCGCTCCGCACTTGGGACAAAGCATGTCCGTCGCGTTCTCCGGCGAACCATGATTTAACCGCCACGTCTTCTTCGGGTTCGCCCGGAGACCATACCGGCAAACTGGATTCTCCTCGGCAACCATTGAAGAGCCGAGGGCAGCATGAGACCTCATATGGCGTGCGAGAGATCTCCCGCATAGAAAGGTTCCACCACAGACTTTGCAGCAGTGATCGATCTCCATCTGAATTAGAAACCGCGGAAGCTGAAACAACACGACGACGCGTACGTCCAGAACTGGAGCGAGAAGATATGATCCGATCAAATCCTTCAAACCCAGGCGCTACGGATCCATCGGCGAAGAACCCATTGACGATTTTGCGAGCTTCTTCTTCCGCAATGGGTTATACTCCCTTTTATTTAGCTCATAGCTCCGGCTCTGCTGAAACTTTTAGAGAGAGAGAGAGAGAGAGAGAGGCGACGATGGATGCTCATCCATCGGTGCTGATTTATATGGGGTGTGGAGAAATCCATGAAGGAGGATCTAACCGCTAAGCAGCATTTCTCAAGGGATTATGTTAATTGATAAAAACAAGCAATTAAGAATAATTTTTACTAAAATAATAATATTATTGGCATTTTTTATTCATAGAAAAGGTTTCTGCAGTTTATAAAATATGAATTTCATGTTCGTAAATGTAACTAACTGCATATGTAATAATAATACTCAGTCTTGACCCAAGTTGATCTGATCTGATCCATTTTAACTGATTTGACCTATATTGATCAGTTTTGAGCCACTTGGCTTGTCTGACCTATTTAGCCTTTATAACTTAAATTAATATTTTAAATTATTAAGCAGAATAGTCACACTGAACTTAATCAGGGAACACGTCATCTACCAGCAAACTATTACAGCCTCTAATCTGTTAAAACATTAACTTTGTACAACTACCATGATTAATGATTAATTTGTTTTTATTAATAAAAATAAGCTTAATATATATAACATAATTATGGGAAATAATTCATTCATTTCAAAAAAATCTGTTAAAATTTTATCGATTTCTTTCTATTAGGTAAAATGAAATGATATCGATTTCTTTCTTATTTTCTCGCGTGAACAGAAGTATCGATTGCAAATGCTCCTAATCACAACTTTTACCAGATGATTGCTCATGTCATTGGACACTAGTTGTTAGAAATGGATGCTTAAGATGTCGATATAAGACTGGCGATTAACCTTCATATATATATATATATATATATATATATATATATCTCCCCTGTATTGTGCTATTTGTAGTAGAATTGTGGCGGTGAGAATGACAAAAGTATCTTTGGTCATTTTCACTATTTCTTATGGTCCCTTTTGTGCAATTAACGGATAGTCGAGAGTTAATTTTGGTGTCTTCTGCAGATGTTTTTGAAATTTTTGAGGAATGCTTTTCTCAATGTATTTGACGAACAAGTAGCTTCTTCATTTTTAGGAGCCTCTTCTTGAAGAATTTTTCTCCAAAGTTCATTTGTCAAAAGAGTTTTTTCGACGAGATCTCTTCGATTTTTATCTCTGCCTTCAAGGAGAGCATCTTCACGAAATCTGTTCAAAATCTACCATCTTTGACTTGACATCTCTCGAAAAGTTTCTTCTCAAACAACTAGATTTTTCAGACGCTCCACATCAAAAATGTTCAAGTAGTCAATCATCCTGATCATTTGCTCTCACAAAGAGGAATATTCCCAGAAACAGAGAAGAAAGAGAAACGAGTGGGAGGACAAAGGCAAATGCGACGATGATGGCGCCCTTGATCAATCACTTAGCTAGAAATGTATGCTTGGAAGTTGCTAAAATCACAATCAACAGAGATAAAAACTTATATTAATTAAACTATGCAAAGAACTATAAATATATATACAAATATGATCAGAGAACTCAGAGAAGGGCAAAATCCCAGGGACCCTTTTGTAATTCATGTTTTCTTTTGGATTGTCTAAATTTTGAAGGTGCATCCCATTATTTGATCAAGTTTGAAATTTTCAAACATTATTGAAATAGTGGATTCTTCATCCAAACAACAATATCACTTCTTCAATTCCAAGCTTCATAATTGGCTTCTTGTGGCTTCATCTGTTTGTTTGTAGTAGAAGAAATGATCTTCTTGTTGCCGGCCTCCTCGTGCTGATCGGCCGGCCTAGCAATATTGTTTCTTATCTTTTGAACGAGTTTACATTTGGATCGAGAGAAATAGTAACCCAACTCATTCTAGCTAGATAGTCAGAAGGGCGTTTTGATAAAGAGTTCGACTTAAATGTGTTCATTGCATAAAGCTCGTTGTGTTTTTTTTTATCAAAAGTTTTTTTTGGCTATGCATTTGACCTTAAATAGTTATTTACTGTTGATGGAGAATAATATTTGATCAAAGCGTAGCATTAGTTTTTGCTAGGCGATTACAGCACGAGATATCTCCCAATTTTGCAATATGAAACGTTAGATAGGAGTAAGTGCTTTCTAGGCTGTAGACTTGATTCTCTCGTGCCTTGTGCCTGGTGAAGTCGCTCGAGTTCTACCTGATCGAAGGAGAAGATAAAAATGATGGGTACAATGACTGGAGCCCGCTAATCACCGGAGAAAATGTCGGTCAAAATCCTTTTAAAAGT
Source organism: Apostasia shenzhenica (assembly GCA_002786265.1). NCBI lineage: Eukaryota > Viridiplantae > Streptophyta > Magnoliopsida > Asparagales > Orchidaceae > Apostasia > Apostasia shenzhenica. Next base: position 2,607,190 of record KZ451993.1, read on the forward strand.
GAAGAAAACACATCCACTCAGGCTAGGATAACTGATATAGCATAATTCTAATGCGAAAGATTGTTGGCATTGCAATTTTGAGTCGATCCGACTCAGCTCAAGATTAAATTAAAATTCTTTATCTAATTTTGATCTGATCCAAATTACGAATGATTTGAATCAAAATTAGTCTGACTTTTGATTAATTTTTTATAAATGTCGATTTATTCAATTAAATTAAATTTTAGGTATAAATCATATATCAAATATATAGGGCCTATAAGAAATTTATCCTTTAAAATAATTATTGATAAAATTATCAGATGATACCGCTGCTCTGGTGACTGCTCGATTATAACTGAGTTTAGTCTTTTGCCTTAATTTTATTTCAGCATTTTAATATTATAATTTTTTTTTGGGTTGGATTTTAATATTATAATTGACTGAATGTATTTAAAGTTTATAAAATTATATCCTTATCGTTGAATTAAAATTTCAGAATTTTTTTTGAAACTGAATGAGGAGTTTATTAAAATAAATATAAAATGAAGATTCACAAATTCTCAAATTTTAAAATATATATTTAAGAGATAATTACTTACATATCATATAATTTAATTTTATTTATGACTTACCTATCTATTTTTAATTAATTATACTATGCACACTCAAAATATTACAAAATCTTATATACACACATTTGAGTTAAAACTTAATCAAAAATTTATTTGAAAAAAAATATTCTGTTAGTAAATCATTAAAGTTATATTTTTATTTTTAATAGTATATATTTTTCTCTTCTTCAATACCACACTAAAGTGCTGATTTGTCCTAAGATCAATTCACGTCACGGATGTCTTCTTCCTTTGCTGCCACCTAAACATTAAGGTTTTAGAATTTTCACTCAAAATATATTTAAATATCCTTAAAATAATATGATGAACAGCTCAGATTTTTTGTAATTTAATTATAGTTAGGTCATTAAAAAATTATGATTACTCATTATAATAGAAATAAGTTAAAATATGTGTATGTAAGATTTTATAATGTTTTGAGTGTGCATAGCGTAATTAACTAAGAATGGATGGGTAAAACATAAATAAAATTAAATTATATGGCATGCAGGTAATTATTCTTATATTTAAATACGTAAGCAAGGTAGGGATAACAGCATGCCAATTTTGTTTAAAAAAATATTTTGCAATTTATTTTTATACTGAAAATAATATATTACAATTTTACCATATAAGATTATTATAGAGTAGAACAACAGTAATAACTGCAGAGTTTTAATCTCATATAAGATTATAGGAATTTTTCTTTCCATCTGACTCCATTCAAGAGAAATATGTGTGTGTGTTTTTTTTTTAGTATTTTATATTGTGGCAAGAGTATATTTATAAAAATATTATTCCTAATTGAGTCAACTCTGAATCAGCACAATTATTTAAAAATTTCAAAATAAGTTTAAGTCTCGAGCAGAATCGCCGTCCCATTCCTAACCGTGCGAAGATCGAGTTGACTCGATTATTTGAAAAAATAAAGATTTATGTATACGACACATAATTCTATTAAAATACATGTTTTATTTAAATTGTTCAAGGATTACGCATATCGATCAAATTCCTTATAATATTACTCGTTCAACCCAATTGAATTCATCCAAGTTTACGTCCTTTTACACGCTTGGATTGATGTCAAGATTAGTCGGCTCTTTTCTACTCATATTCAAGATTTTTTTCCTTGAAAATAGAGAGTAGAATAGTGAAAAGTTGCAAAGGTCGAGATTTTTTTAGATAAAAAAAAATTATTTTTTAAGTTTAATAATAAAAAATTTTATTTTAATATTAAAAATTAGAGATAATTAACTACATGCCACACTATTTCGCTTTATTTATGCGTTACCAATCCATTCTTAGTTAATTACGCTATGCACACTCAAAATATTATAAAATCTTACATACACACATTTTCACTTATTTTTATTATAATGAGCAATTATAATTTTCCAACAATCTAACTATAGTTAAGTTATAAAAAATCTGAACCGTTCATCATATTATTTTAAGGATATTTAAATATATTTTGAGTAAAAATTTTAAAACTTTGATGTTTATATTGTGGTAAGGGAAGGAAACATCCGCAACGTGAATTGATTTTAGGATAGATCAGCGCTTTAATGTGACATCAAGGAAGAAAAAAATATGTACTATTAAGGATAAAAATATAATTTTAATGATTTACTAACGAATTTTTTATTTTCAAATAGATTTTGACTAAATTTTAACTTAAGTGTGTGTATGTAAGATTTTATGATGTTTTGAGTGTGTATAGCGTAATTAACTAAGAATGGATGGGTAACACATAAATAAAGTGAAATAGTGTGGCATGCAGGTAATTATCCCTAAAAATTATGTAAGAAGTAAAATAAAGTTAATTTTAATATTTATATTTATATTGAATGTAAAATAAAGTTGATTTTTATAATTAAAATTTATGTTATGCAAAAAAAATATCTTGAACCAAACAAATAGGTTATCCCAATTAGAGAGGTAGGAAAGAAAACTATAGTCTGGCAATATCTTGAAACCGAGAGTGCTCCCATAGTTACCTCTGGCCTCGTTTAGTTCGAGATTTTTTTTTAGACAAGAAAAAAAAATTATTTTTTAAGTTTAATGGGAGAAAATTTTATTTTAATACTAGAAAGTATATAAAATATGAAATACTTTAAATTTTAATATTTATATTTATATTAGATGTGAAACAAAGTTAATTTTATAATTAAAATTTGTGTTGGGTAAAAATTTTACCTCAAACCAAACTAGATACTTTGGTATTTTCAATGGATAAGCATACATTGTTGGATGATTTGAAAAATGAAAGACTCAATTTTGTTTAATTTATTACTTTATTGTGGCATCTTTGTCTCAATGTGGCTTCGACTTTTTCATCGTTGAGAAAGAGAGTAATTATTGCTATCGTGAGGTGCTAGAGACGGCAACTAGGCAGGTTTACTTATATCCAAACTCATCCCGCTGTATATAACTTATTTTCTACACTTGCCTTATACTTGATTTCGCCCTATCCCGATTATTATTTTATGATATTCATACCCGACCCGCCCCATTCTGTGACCTGCACAATTTTTACTTTCCTATTTCGCTTCGTAGCACCTCGTTGCAAATAATCTTGTGCGGAAGGTCTTACGGCAGTGACCTGGAGGCGCAGAGCTTCTCCACACCATTAGCCTCATGACGTCAATAGACGCTTGGATGGCACGGTCGTGTTGTGAAGCTTAGGGTAGTCAATAGAAACTTAGGATGTGGGGAAGCTGGTGGCACAAAGAAGCATGGTTCGGCTATCGGGGAGGTCGAAGGAGCTCACAGTGCAGAGAAGCAAGGTAAAGCCGTCTGTAGAAGTCTGGGAAGTGAGAAGGTCAAAAAAGCTCACTGCAAGGTGGTGCGGCAGGGGGGAGGGACAGGCCATTGAAGATTTTTAAATAATTAAATATATTTTATAATGTTTGAAATTGAAATATTATATTCATATAAATAGTTAAATATATTTATAAATACAAGTTTAATAGCAATTTGTTCATTGAGTACAATTTTTACATCTACAATCTTCAACATATAAATTAAATTATTGATATATTTTTAAAATTTAATAAAATTTTATTGCATAATTATTTTAATGACTTTTAGGCTCCGTTTAATGGTAGGAAAAAAATTAATTTAGAAATTTTTCGTGAAAAAGTTTTAAAAAAAATTATAATTTTTTTTTTAAAAAATATGTATGATGTGAAATAAAATAAGTTATATTAAAAATTGTGTTAGATATGAAATAAAGTGATTATTTAATATTAAAATTTGTATAGAATGAGATATAAAATAATTTTTAAATTTTTTTTAACCAGTTGCCATAGAGTATCGGGATGCTATTTAAATATACGGGCATTTAGTTATGTCATCCCTAAAATAAGCTTTATTATATATTTCACTCTCAAAGTTATCTATTTATTTTTGTCCCCCCTAACTTTGAGGCCCAGTTTGTCTAGGAGTTTAAAATTAACCTGGTTTAATTTTAACCAGGCATATCACATCACACATAAAATTAAATATTAAAAATTAAATTTATTTCACATTCTATATATATTACTAAAATAATAACTAACTTATATCACATCCCTCATATATTCTAACATAATAACTAACTTTATATCACATCTCTCACATATCCTAATATAATAACTAACTTTACTTCACATCATTCACAACTTTCAATAAAAAAATATCTTTATCTAAATTTAATTTTAACCTTCTTAAATTTAACCTTACAAACAAATATACCCTGAATGATTATTTACAAACTAAACTCTTTCACTTACTTCCGTTATCTTCCTGTGACCTTAACTTTGAGGGCGGAACATTGACCATTAAATATTGACCATTTTAAATATTGGTCATTAATTTTGATGTAATAATTTTGGAGGTAAAATATGTAATAAAATTTACTTTAGGGGATAAAAATAAATAGATAATTTTGAGAGTGAAATATATAATAAAGCTTATTTTAAGTATGGAATAAATAAATTTTTCTTTAAATATATTTCTTGAATTTTCATAGTTAATATAAAAAATTAATATTTATATGATTGTAATCAAGTTACACAAATATCGAAGCATAGACTAAAGTCAACTCTAAAAATTGATGGCCGTCCATAGCATGGAAAATATGAAGCAAACAATCAACTAATTTTTTAATTAAGCCAATAAAAATTAGAGCTAATTTAAAACAAAGCTCTCTCTCTCACTAAACATATATTTTTTTCTTTTTCATTTACGAATCTACTGCAGTTATGAGTTAGATCTCAGTGACTCGTGGCACGGCCATTCTGTCACTTACAATGCCCCATCGTAAATTATATTTGTTAGATAGTTTTTAATTCGATATTATCTTAATAATTTAATATTATGTAATATTATTTAAATATCACAATATCTAAATATTTTTTTTATTAAATCAAATAATTATTTTTTAAATAATATAACGAATAAAAATAACATTAAATCATTTTTTTATTTTTTTTGCTCTCAAACACCACAAAAATCTAATATATATGATTCTCAGGGTTGCTACCAAGGCAATGAGCATAGGATTTTCAAAAATTTCAATAACTTTGGTCAATTAATAATTTCTCATCTTTCTCCGCTTTGCTTTTAGTTTATATTTATTTTACTAAATTATAATTTTATTTTCAATTTGCTCTAATGAATTTTAGCTCTATTTTTTATTTCATTTTAACAAATAAACTTTATTTTGTAACTTATCTTCGAGCTTTATTTGATTTTATCAAAATTTTTATATTTTAGTACTAATTTTCTTCTACCATACAAAAAATTGTGTTATTTTACAAACTTATTTATTCACTGAATAATTTTTATGTTAGGATTTCATAGAGCTTAGTTACTCTTGTTTAATTTTTAAAATTTTTAACCTTTTCCAATCAAATTATTCTAAGGGGGCGTTTGGTTCGATATTATCTTGGTGTTATGTTATGTAATCTAAATATCATGGCATCTAGATATCATCTTTTTACTAATAGTTTTATAATTTAATAGAATATTCTTTGTAGATGTCATTTAATCAAACAACTGCTTTCTCTAGATAACATAACATCAAAATAAAATTGAACTAAACGCCCCCTAATTAAACTTGCACTTGATTTATTTCACTTCATTCCTATGAATTTGACTCGTATTCATATTTACTTTCTGCAATAGCACAGTGTACTTATAATTTATTAGTTTTCATCTCAATAACACTTAAGTAACATGTGAGTTTTTTCATTAAATAATAATGCTGATTATTTTATCATAAATTTGAAGTATCAAATAATCGAGCTAGAAGAACACCTAATTCAGGAAATACAAACTCAAAACGAGTTGAAGTGTCTTCGTTATTATTTAAATTTTTTTAATGTAAATTATTGTTTCAACATAGTTGACATATGTACACTAAATATGATTGCAATAATGGACTTAAAATGTGATTTGTAACATCAACATGATATAAAAAATAAATATTTATAAAAAATTGTCTAAAATTTATAAGTTAATAAGAATTTTTATTTGATTGTTAACGTACATATGCTAAATTTTCTATATAATACGATAATTTAACATTATTGAGTTTAACTTATATTTTTTAATAAATTTTTTTTAGTATTAATGTCAAATCATTTGATAATTTTGAAGTAAAATAAAATTATTTTTTTAAATATTAAATAATAATTAATTCAAAACCTCATATTTATTTAAATTTAAAATATTAAATAAAATGATATTCATTTAAAAACATTACTTTAATTTTTCTAATAAATTGTAAGGAAATCCCCTCTAATATTTTAAGTAGGGTAATTTCGTTCACAGATTTTAAAATATATCATTTAATTTTATAAAAAATATTATATAAAATATTGTGATCTTTCGTGATAAAATCTATTAGATAATTTAGAAATAACAAAAATATTCTTACTTAATTTATTAATTTTCAAAGTATGTTATTATTGTTTTCAACATGTTGCATTTAGTCATCCGCTACGGTGATGGCAGCCGCCTGTGCTTGAGGCTGAGCGCGCTGCCGTGATGGCGGTCGCCGCCTTTGCGTGAGGTCTCGCGCGTCGCCGCCTATGCGCGGCGGCCTGCACATGAGGTCGTGAGCGCGACGGCTTGCAGTTGAGGCTACACGCCATGAGGGCGATGGCACAAGAAGTGCACAGGGGTAAAATGATAAATGAAAAAAAATATTTATTTTAATTTTAGTTTTTTTGGATGAATTAAAGGTATTTTAGACAGCAAACATTATATTGAATCTAATTAGAAGTTTTTTAAAAATAATTAGAGTATTAGTGAACCATATAATAATTATTATGAACCGAAATGACATATTTTAATGTTTGTTAATGTTTATAATAAAGTAATCAAATCTCCAATGCTTAAATAGTTTCATTATTGCTACATGACTATCAGTCATCCTCACTGTCATATCTCCATTTAAGAATCTGCTTGTTTGTAATGTTAAATTTAAGAAAATTTTAAATTAAATTTGAATATAGATATTTTTTTATTAAAAATTGTGATTGATGTGAAATAAAGTTAGTTATTATATTAGAATCTGAGGGATGCGATATAAGTTAGTTATTATTTTAATAATATATGTAGGATGTAAAATAAATTTAATTTTTAATATTAAATTTTATGTGTGATGTGATATAACTAGTTAATATTAAATTAAGTTAATTTTAAATTCTCAGATAAATGAGATCTTAGTATTTTCTAACTGTTTCCAAGCTCCACCATTTCTCAATTTCAGAAAAAATCACATAACTTGGCTTCCTATTTGTTCGAAACTCACATGCATAGAACAATCGTTTAAAAGTACATAAATATTTATAAAATTACAACTAAACCACCACTCAATAAAGGAGATAAAAGAAATTAGAAGAGAAGAGAAAAAAAAATATGATGGACAAATAAAAAAAATATAAACCTAAATCAATGTCTAGAATCGAAATAAACATCTAAAATGAAAAATATTTAAAGAAGTTTTTGAAATAGTAAGCAAAGTTGATTTTTTTACTTAGATCTGTATAGCGTTGACAAAATGGGAGAAGATGAACAACTAATTTCGTGAATTTTTGTCGATGAAGAGTTAAATGGTGGAGGATGAACGACGTTATTCACTATTTTTGTTCTGGATGAGGAGACTGAAGAGTGAAGATGGTATAGATATCGCGAATAAATTACCCATTATTTCTATTCATACTTTATCTGATTAATATGTGTAAAAAGTTAATGACGAAATTTTAATAATTTTAACTCTGATTAAGTCATCAGTCACATGTGAGTTTAAAATTATGTCGATGAATATTATTAGTGTAATATATGATTATGTAGTATAGAATTTATAATTTTTTGTGAGTGTGATGTAGTGTTGTGTGTACGTAGTTCTCCCATATTTTTAATAGCAGCGGCCTAAACTAGCCTCCTATCCTGGTCCGCAAGACCACCAGAACTTCGACTGGGCCACAGAATCTACCGGTCAGAGATTCCGTCAGCTGGGCTACGAACGAAATCCTACCGTTCAAAATGGATAGCAGCGGCCTAGATGACGCCCGGTTTTAAAACCGACTATATAAATGCTCGGTTATTTATCTCGACCGCCCATTTTCTACTGACGACTGTGATCAGGTCCACGTCCCTACATAGGGTTCTACCGTGTTCTGCGGGTTTGTGCGTCGAGCGGAGACAGCGGCCGCTTCTGGACGCTAATCGTCTCTCCCGATGCACCTTCCTTCAAGATTCTCAAGCAGAATCAGAGAAAGAGGGAGGAGCGAGAGGGCAAGGAGGAAAGGAGCGGATTTGATGTATCAATCCCAGCGGGATGCCCCCCTGTTTCTTCGGTGGTCAACAAAACCCTAGATTTGGGTATTGCTTCTTTCTTCCTTGGAAAGCTCTCTCCTCTGTTGGACTGTTGATGGAAAGATCGAGGGGGTGGGAGTGCTATGGATGATGCATTTTAGATTGATTTGTGATAATCTTTAGTTTCTTTTTACTGGATTTATTTGATTAATTGTTGCAATTCTCAATCTTAAAGAGGGATGGAGTTGTTTTTGGTTTGGGGCGCTACTAGCTGAATTTCCTGATTCTGTTAGTGCAAAGTTTGTTCATTCACGTGTAACATTGCGGGCTGCCAGTATAAATTTGGAAGTCTGTGCAGTAATGCATGTACTGTGATTTTCCACTTTAATTTCTTGTTGTAGTGCATGCTGTAAAGATTTGGTGTATTACAATATGATGATGTAGACGAATTCTTGCCTTGATGCATAATATCTGCTGAGATGCAGATTATTGATTCTAATGACCATGTCAATGTTTTAACAAGTGGTGAAGAGACTCTACCACAGTACCACTCAAATTCAAATAATGGTTTTTATGTAAAATCACGTCAAACAAATAAGATAGATAAGAACACTAAAAAGATTGATTTCTATGAATTAGGAATAGAGAGAAGAATTTTTACATGGAACCTGAGTTTTCAGGAGAAAACCACAACTCAAACTTGATGATTTTAAATTCACTATGAACATGTTGGAATATAGGGTGAGGTAATGAAAGAAATAGATGATTAATACAATAAGATGAAAGACAAATGGATTAAAAAGAGACAAAAAATATGAGCTGTATAATCCCTAAGTTGTGTGTGTCAAACAATTCCCGCATTCTGTAGGAGAGGACTTGTTTGGTTTAATTCTTGCAAGAAGGGCTTTGTTCTTTATTTGAACTTCTCTTATTTATAGCCTTTATAAAGTGACGTACAATCATGCTCTGAAGTATGGAATGTGGCATGCTTCTTTCATCTTGTCCGTCAAACATGTCTTTTTTTTTGTGATCTGGATATGAGGATATTGGTGTTCACTAAACCTAACTCGATTTTCTAAGTGATCAAAACATGATTTACAAATCTCCTAGTACTCTAATGATAATCTTACAATAAGTTTACTAAAATATAAATAAAAGACAATAATGTCTCGGTTTATAGTTGAGGACTTTCTTCAAGGCTTGGTTATTTAATTAAGAGCAAGACACGGTCCCTTCTTCATATGAAAATTTTCGATTTATAACCTCTATAAGGTGAGGTATAATCATGGCCTGAAGTATGGGATGTGGCATGCTTCTGCCATTCTGTTAATAAACATGCCTTTTTTTGTGATTTAGATATGAGACTAGCATTTCATTGGAACTGGACATCATTTAGGTTAAACTCCTTTTTATCTTGTTTGGGTGCTGTCAGAGGGTAGCTTGCTAGCTCACGGTAAACGAATAGATAAAGTCGAAGATATAGTGATGAACAGAAAATGTTTGGCTCTTCGATTTCCATACCCTTCACTTGTATGGCTCAGGTTGATCTCCAGTTCTTGAATTAAAAGATGTCTTATTTTACCGATTTTGAGACCATTCAGTGGGGCTGTTGTTTGACAAAAGTGCTTACAGTTAGTTGCCTTTGTACTAGGTTGAAGATTTGGTGTTTCCCTGTTTGGTTCATGCCCAAGTTAGGAATAAATATTTAAAAAAATAAATAAAGTAGCTTATACAATTCTCAATACATTAACCAATTTTATTTAATATTCTCACAATTAACTAGCTTTATTTCTCATCATATATATATATATATATATCTAAAAAAAAGATTTATATTTTTTTTATAAAAAAATTAAAAAATGGCTATGCCCAACTTGGGCATTAACCAAATAGGGGTTATATAGAAGATTGATTCATTTTCTTCAATATGTTTAAAACAATAGTGATAGAAAAGCTTGTTCTTACAATGTCTCTAATACATTCTTAGTCTATCCTTCCAATTCTGTAATGTTTAACGATAAATGACATCTTTGTTGCAAAAGCTTGATTCTTCTAGGAATAATTTTCCTACTCCGGGACTTATCTATCTAAAAAAATGTAGTTTTCTCTTGATTGCTAATGTAAATCTTTAGATTTAATCGTGGTCATTATAGACCTCCTAAACATCTTCCTGCTGACATTTCTTATTTGTTTCCAAGACATGGATATGATTCTTTGACTTAGGGGTATTTGAAGTTGCACGAGATATTGTCTACTAATGGAAGCTTATAAAGACAAAATGATGTTTCTGCTTCGTAAATGGAGTAACAACTCATCCAACATGGAAGAACCTTGGCTTCTGGTTGTTACCAGTCTTATTGCTGCCTTTATCGGAATGGTTACATTTATTTATGCCATGTTTCAATGGAGGCGAAGTATAAGTCTGAGCTGGATGAAGGCTATTGCAAGGTCAAAAAAGAATCATAAAACAAAGCACAAGGCTCCTGCTGCAGCTCACATATGGACTGTGGAGCCGGCTTCACGTGTTAAAGGATGTAATTGTTGTGTATGTTTGGGCTCTCTTTCCCCACCTCAATCCCTTGGGCAGATGATGGCTTCGGATTATTTCATTCACTTGTGCGATGTTTGTGGGGCTGCTGCACACATTATTTGCTCGTCAAGTGCGCATAATGATTGCAAGTGTGTTTCAATGTTTGGTTATAAACATGTAATTCATCAGTGGGCTGTGCAGTGGGCAGATATAGGAGATCGATCAGAAGAAACTCCTTCATGTAGTTACTGCGAAGAACCTTGTAGCGGATCATTTCTTGGTGGATCTCCAGTTTGGTGTTGCATGTGGTGTCAACGCCTAGTGCATGTTGACTGTCATGCAAGCTTGGCTAATGAGACTGGCGATGTATGTGATCTTGGCCCGTTTAAGCGCCTTGTTTTGTGCCCCCTTTATGTTAAAGACGTGAGTAGAAGTGCTACAAGTAGCATCCTTAGCTCTATAACACAAGGTGCAAATGAGTTTGCATCTAATATTCGAGGGCATATAAGGAACCAAAGTAAGAAATATAAGCCGAGCGCCATTGCGACTGCTGATTCTGCCGGAAGTCCTAATTTACTCAACTCCTCAGACAGCACAGTAGAGTTGCAGCCAATGTTCAAACGCTACAATGAAAATGTGGAATTCAATGGAAAAGATGATGTGGGAAATGTGCATCAAGTTAGAGAAAATGGTCCTAATGAGCCACTGAATCAAAATCTTTTCAGAAGTTCATCTTTCAATCAGCGCACAATTTCTGATGCAGAAGTGATAAAATTAAAATATGAATTGATTGATTTGCCTCCTGATGCCAGGCCACTACTAGTTTTTATCAACAAGAAAAGTGGAGCCCAGAGTGGAAACTCACTACGGTTGCGGTTGCACTTCCTTTTAAACCCTGTGCAGGTTGGTTTTTGTTGGTGTTTTCGTTGCAGTGTGTATTGTTTGATTGACATCCATGCGTGGTTAAAAGTTAATACAGTTTGTCTTTTATCTCTCTGTTCAGAAGGTTCAAAATATGGTGCTGGCAAATTTTAAGTGACTACTAGCTTGGTCATCATTATACTAAATGATATGGTGTAGCATCGATGGTTTAATTCTTTCACTTTTAGTTGATTGCTTTTAAGCTTTATGGTTGGTAGTGTACATTATTGTTTCTTGTAGAACTGAAACCTCCAATCACAAAGAAAATGTACCATGTGCATTGGATGATAGCTGCTCTCTTTTATAAGCAGAAGTTGGAGGACTCATATCCAATTCAAAGCTGTTCTTATATTTTCCTTAGTGGCTAAATCATAGTTACTTTTCCTTGAGATGCTTCAAGCTATGTTTAACAGTAAATGAGACTTTTTGCTTGTTTGTTTTTAGAAAACAGAAAAATAAACTAATGTTTCTTTTGTTCCAAATAAGGTATGTTACAAGGTTTTCATTTTCCTTGCATATAAATGAAAGAAATTTAAAAAAAATTGGAAGATAGAAATTGCTAATCATTTTCATTCCTATATTTGGAATTAATAAGGCTCTTGTCATGCCTTGGAAGCTAGACTAATGGTTAAGGACGTCAACTTTCAGGTTTCACAAAGCTAACTATTTAGCAAAAGGAGTTTCTTATCACAACATACTTTCTAATATGCTCTTTCTTCATGATATTAAAGGCTTTTTAACCTTAACATCATCTAAATGGGTCCCATATCTGCACAATTATCAAGTTACTACTAGTTTTTGGTCAACATCTGGAAAACCTTTTTCTTTTTTTTTTCTTCCATATCGAGAGATGATTAAAGAATTCAATTTGTGTAGGTTCCAATGATATTTTATGATAATCAGACTCTAATCGATTTTTTTAAGGTGTTTGAGTTGAGCTCAACTCAAGGTCCAGAAATTGGTTTACATCTATTTAGAAAGGTGCCTCACTTTAGAATCCTTGTTTGTGGTGGAGATGGGACCGTTGGTTGGGTTCTTGATGCCATAGAGAAACAAAATTATGAATCTCCTCCTCCTGTTGCGATTCTTCCAGCCGGCACTGGCAATGATCTTGCAAGAGTATTGTGTTGGGGAGGCGGTCTTAGTGTTGTAGACAGACTGGGAGGATTGTGGTCTGTTTTGGAGCAGATAGAGCATGCTGCAGTTACCATTCTCGATCGGTGGAAGATTATGATTGAAGATTCACAAACCAAGCTCATCCAGGCTGGAAGGTTTATGAACAATTACCTTGGTATGTAATACAGTTCACCTTGGGCTTTGTGAAATATGCAGAATTTTTATTTCTGTTGTGTTGACAGGGGTTGGTTGTGATGCTAAAGTTGCTCTTGAAATTCATAACATGCGTGAGGAAAATCCTGAGAAATTTCGCAGTCAGGTTCAAACCTTTTTTTTATAATGTCAGTAATCGTTTTTATATTTTCTCTTTCCAGTTCCATCTTCAGATACTACTTTTAATTTTTAGTAAACAGTTGAAGAGTTAGTTTTTTTTTGGCTTGGAATGGGTTTGGCTGTATTCATAATACATGGTTGGATTCCTATTAGAATGACAATTCAACCATTATAAAATGCGAAAAAGAAAATTGTCTCAGCCAGTTACGGCTGTTTAGCCTTTTTGCTTTTGGATGTTTGATGTTTGATCTGTTCATTGCCTAAATCGTGTTATGTACTTATTGGTGAATGCCGATCATTGTTTTCGTTCTTATATTTGATTTTATATATGAAGTTACTTAAATATTTTGGGTTAGTATTTAGTTGCCAGATGTCTTTTGATAAGCTTAAGGAAAATTGATAAACCATAATGAATCTAGGAAGCAATATGATTAGTGATAGTAGTTATTATTTTCTGTTTGTCTTAAATGATTACATTGTACCTGTAATTGGATAAATAAATAAAAAAGAGTGGGTGAAGCTTTTTAGGTGATCTTCAATGAGAAGGGCATGGAGATATGTAAAAGGTTACATGAATGAACCCAGAAAATCATAGGTAGACTTCCCAAGACAGTGATTCCCTTGACTCACCTTTTATAACCTTAATTGTGTTTGTTTATTTTTAGTCATACCGGGATGCCTTGCTGTTTCACTAGGGGGATGTGGCTTTAGAATAGAGCTGACCTTGAGTTAAGGTTTGAGTGAGTTGGCCTCTCTCAAAATCAAAGATTTAGATTGCAAATAGTTTTTATAAAAAAATTATTTGTTGTCAAATTGATATTCAAGCCAAGTTACCAACCATTCGCATTGAACTAAAAATACAATATATATGTTATATTTTGTGTAATGTTTGGGTGTCAAATATGTAAAATAACTAAATTTTTAGTAGCATGTTTATAGTTGCCCCTATTTTTTATTAGCGATTTCAATGATTGAAATGATATGCATGTATTCTGATGTATACCTAACTTCTTTAATAAACATCTTTTAGACTTACACATGCTACGTATTTTATATTTAACTTTGTGTATGCGTGGATATGCTTATATAGGCCTCGTTTGGCATGAAGTCAAAAATGGGCAAAAAAATATCTTAATAATATTTTAAATTTATTATAAATTTTAATAACTTTATTTCACATCCAACACAAATTCCAACCTTAAAAATCAACTTTATTTCACATCCAACACAAATTTCAACCTTAAAATCAACTTTATTTCACATCCTACATACCTCCCAATATTAAAATAAATTTCTTTCCCATCAACTCTATAAAATAAAATATTTTCTCTTTCCTTACCCAAATTCATCCTCCAACCAAACAAGCCCATATAGTTGATTTTGAGTTGATACCATAACAAGTGGATGAATTTGAGTCTTAAAAAACTTGATTCGGTTTCAAATTTTCTGAAATTCAAGTGTTATTTGTATTTTGAACAAAGTTGCTAGTTTACTCTAGAGCATGTTGGGGTCATGACGAAATTGCTATCATCGGATGTTATCTATGATTTTCCTCTGGAACTGTCAACTTGTTTTTGAGAAATATCAGCATAACCAATGGAAGTTTGAAAAATATTATTTGTATTTGTTCTTTTTCTATATTTCCGCCTTTTAATTTCCGGTTGAGATATCTCACGAGTATTTTCTTATAATGGTTTTGATTATCTTGCTTAAGAACATAAATATTGATGTATCACTTGCAGTTTCTAAATAAAGTGCTCTATGCAAGAGAAGGTGCGAGATTCATCATGGACAGGACGTTTGCTGATTTTCCGTGGCAAATCAGGCTAGAGGTAGATGGAACTGAGATTGAAGTCCCCGAGGTGTGTTTCAATCTGCTTCTTTGATCTAATCCAGATCTATAATTCTCTTCAATGATGAAAAGTAACACGGCATTAGACAAATCATGTTGAAAGTTTCAAATTATTCCAATGAAGTTTCACTGGCTTTCTAATTTCGTTGCATCTCCAACTATGTTGCAGGATGCTGAAGGTGTTCTTGTTGCGAATATTGGAAGCTATATGGGAGGAGTTGATCTGTGGCAAAATGAGGATGAAGATGATGATAACTTCGATCCACAGTCAATGCATGACAAAATACTGGAAGTTGTTAGCATCAGTGGAACATGGCATCTAGGGAAACTTCAGGTATTCATATAAGAGCTGGAATTTTACTTGAATGTTAATTCTTTCCTGTATTTCAAATACTTTGTATAAGTTGAAATTTGCGTCATTTTCTGTGATGCTACAATTTGGATTAAGGTTGGGCTTTCTCGAGCTAAGAGACTGGCACAGGGTCAAACCATCAAGATTCAGCTCTTTGCTTCTCTTCCAGTTCAAGTAGATGGTGAACCTTGGTATCAGAAACCTTGCACACTAGTTATATCTCATCACACGCAGGTGAGCTGCAGTTTTAGTTAATAATTTCTTAACATCTGCCTTCAACTTTTGAAATCTTACCAAAGCCAATCCAGCACTCTAATTTTAATAATGTTTTGGTCAACTTTATTCTTATAATTGACATAAATGTTTGTCCCTAAAGCTGGCTAAGAATGGTAGACAAAATTTCTAGTGTAGTTTTTTTTTTTAAATTTAAGCTCTTGTGTAGCTACAATTATCAAATACTACCCTTTTTTCAATTCTTATCATTAGTAGTAGATTAAATAGTAGATAGGTCTCTCATGTTTTCAAAATAGTCAAATAGGTGATGCGGGACGAAAACTAAATGCGAATAATTTATTTTTTATTAGCAAAATTAACTGGCAGATTATTTTAATTAAGTATGAAATATATTTTAAATAAATTATATGATAAATAAGATTTATAAATCCCGTAAATTAAAATATTTTAAAATTAAAATTAAAATTAAATTGGATTTTTTGATAAATAAGAATTTATCAAATTAGATTAGAGCGTCAATTTAAATTCAATAAATCAAATCCAAGATTCAAGAATTTAGAACAGATATCTCACTTTAATCTAACAATAATTATCACTCAAATAAATATTAGGTCGTACAATTAGAGCCAAATAAATAATCTAAGTCAAGAGAATAATTTTATATTGAAATCAAATATTTAAATTAATTTAATTCAGAAAAAAAATTATATCTTAGTCAAAGAAATTCAAATAGTAAATGATAATTTCTAATTAATTAAGGCTTCAACTTTGTGGGTTGATTGACTGACACGGATGGGTGCGAATAGTTGGGGGTGAATTGGGTAAGCGCGGACGAGCAGAGCAAGAGCGTACCAGCAGACGTTGGTGGGGGCCAACACTGCTAGTGGGCGCGGGAAGCGACTTGGCGGGCTCGTTGAGCTGGGCAAGCTCAGCGAAGTAAATAGGCGCTCGCATCGGGATCTGGGCAAGCTCGGTGAGCAGGCACTCGCGTGGGGCAGGGGCGTGGGCACTCACATGGGTGCTGATGTGGCTTAATTGCGGTGCCAGAAACAGGACAGTGTGTGACTTGGGTTGGCGACGCAGGCGGGGCGAGAGGCTCGAGTCGCTGTGCTTGAGTGACACATTTCTCGGTAGAAGTAGCGAGTCGAGCGGTGAAGAAAGTGATGAGTAGCCTTGCACGGGTTGGCGAGGCGACAAAGAAGTGAAGGTGGACGTGTATCGGAGGCGGGGAACGAAGAGGTAGCTGGTGTCAAAGGTGGGCTAGTATGCAAAATACTGGAGGCGCTCGAAAATAATTCAGAGAGAGAGCAACGAATGGAGGAGATTTTTTTTCTACTTTGGAAAATAGATTACTAGGCTAATTTGAGGATTTTCACCAAAGGCTAATTCTGCTCTTTTCTTCACAAAAATATCGACTTCTTTACTCGGATCTTTGCACTGAAAAAATTATGAACTCATTTTTATTAATCAAAATAGGCTAATCTTGTTGCAATGCATGACGATCTCTTTATATAGAGAGATCCTATAAAAAATTGAAAATATTATATTAAATATGAGAAAGTAGGCGCTGGTGCGGGCCAACGCTGCGAGCGAAAGTAGGAAGCAATTGGGCTGCTCGTTGAGCTGGGCAAGCTTTGGGCGAGCTCGTTGCGCGAGGACTTGGGCGAGCTCAGCGAGCTTGATGAGCAGGCACTTGCGCGGGGCAGGCGAGCGAGCGCTTGCATAGCGGCATAGGTGCTGATGTGGCTTAATCGTAGCGCCAGAAACAGGATGGAGTGTGGCTTGGTTCAGTGACGCAGACGTGCTCGAGTGGCACGTTCCTCGGGAGAAGTAGTGAGCCGAGCGATGAAGAATGTGATGAGTCGCCTCGTGCGAGTTGAGGAGGTAGCGGTGCAGTGGAGGTGGGCGTGTATCAGAGGCGGGGAACGAGGAGATAGCTGGCATTAGAGGCGGGCCGGTATGTGAAGTGCCTGATGCGCTTGAAGTTGATCTGGATAGAAAGCAATGGATGGAGGAGATTTTTTTTTTGCTGGAAGTGGATAACTAGGTTAATTTGAGGATTTTCACCAAGAGCTAACCTTACCTTTTTCTTCACCAGAATATCAATCCCTCAATTCGGATCTAGACACTTGGAAAACTTTGAACTCATTTTGTTAATCAAAATAGGCTATATCATTACATTGTAAAGCGATCTCTTTATATAGATAGACTTCATTAAGAAATTTTAAAATACAATTTTAAATATAGGAAATAAAATGCCAAATAAATGAAGGCAAATATGGAACTAATTTTATTATAATAAAATAATATTACCTCCAAATATGACGAGTATTCAAATCTCTCAAATCTGCTTTGAATCAATTTAAATCTAAATTTAAATAAAGCTAATATGGAAATCTCCAATAGCTCTAATTAATTTGAGTTTGAATTTTGATTCAGTACATGGTAGCATCCTGGCCATCTGATTTATTGCTGATCCGTATCCCCACTAATAATAGGTCACTCTCTAATTTAATTGATACAGATACTTCCTTTCTTCAACAAGAATCAAAGTGGACATTTTTGACATTTTGATGTCTTGCACTGCTTAGTTACCCTCTAAACATCCTATTGTTGCTCCATTCTATATGCCCTCTTAAAGTTTTTTTTGATCATTTCCTTTTTTATTTGTTGCATGTCAAATGAAAAAGAAGGGAAATGAGGGTTTAGAGAGGAGTAGTTTAGGAGCGTTAGGATTATTAGAGGTCAATTAAGTCATCTTTAATAGTTCTCATTAAATAATGGACTAGTTGCATTTATTTATATACTAGTGGGATGTATCTGGTTATTTTGAAAACTTGGTAAACCTATGTCCACATTTGCTATTTACCATATTACATGTATCCATTTAACTTGGGATTGAAGTTTCGTTGTTTGTTTGGTTATCATTATAAGATATGAAGAATTTTTGGTGATGACAAATTAAGAAAAACATACATTCTATGTGCTATCTATTAAGAAAAAATACTAGAATTAACTTAATTTTTAGATTGTATTGAACTTGTAGGCTTTATTGTATCTAAGGAGAGGGTGATGTGGCATCTATATGAAATTAGATGACGGGAATGTTTTAAGGTTATTTAGCCATGGGCATTGCAGATCTCTCAAGGCTCTACCTTGATTGACTGTGGTAGCTACTTTGAAATAACTGAATGGAGAAGATGAATGATTGTAGTTGACTTCAACTAGTTTGGGATTTTAGTTGTCCTTTTGTAGATCTGAATTATCAAAATTGTCAACAATGCAAAAACAAATTCTATAGATCATCTTGAGAATGTGGTAAATATGATCTTTTTAAGATTGAAAAAAGTTCAAGTATGGTAAACCATTGATGTTTTTTGTGTCCTGTGTATGTTAGGCATTCATGTTGAGGAGGGCAGCTGAGGAGCCTCTGGGTCATGCAGCAGCTATAATCACTGATGTGCTTGAAAATGCAGAAACCAACCACATTATTAGTGCTTCACAAAAGAGGGCTCTTCTTCAAGAAATGGCTCTCAGGTTGTCATAACTGCTGGCATAGATTCCTCATTCCTCCCTCTCCCTCTTCGCCATTGAAATAAATTTCATATTGTAAATATTATCATAATGTTTCAATCTTACTTTGCTTTTAAAACTCACATTTGGTATTGGTTTCAGACTTATGTATAAAGTTTTGATCTCGGAATTTTTTTTTGTTGAAATTTTTGTAAGTTTTCTAGTTCTTATCTTGTTTGGTTTTTGTACATTGTTGCCTAAAAATGTAATGTATTTAATTATTTGTGACATGTGTAATATAAAATGTTGAATTGTGAATATATGTGTGTTAAAGCATTGCTCTGATTCGATTACGAATGAGTTGTAATTCACAAAGTGAAGACACTGTGAGCTAAAAACTGTTGGAAGGGAAAAAACATGGGCTTAAGATTTGAAAGAAGGTTGAATTTAGTATCTTCGACAAGGGACGTAGTAAAAACTTACAAAAGGTCGTATTATAGCGAGTTCGGTTAAAAGCTGATTCTTGTATAACCTGAAAAGGCCTAAGTGAGTCTTTGACTGAAAGAGCCACATGAGAAGTAAAAAAACAAAAGTTTAGAGGGAGGCCTAGAAGTTCTTGAAATAAAAAATTTTGGGTTATTTGTCAAAGGTAAAATTGAGAATTAGGTCGAATATCTCACATGGAAGTAGATAGGAGATTTGTTTGTGAAATTATAGTCGGAGAGGAAGAAGGGAAGGTGTTTTTTGATGTTTTGTGAGTTAGAAGTTGCTTGGTGCTTCATAAAATTTGTTTATGATCACTCAAGAAAGGCCTGGTGTTACCCTTGAGGTTGAAAGTGAGGTTTTTTTTTTTAATTTAAGAAAAAATATTTCAAAAAATGAGTTTTTTAAAAAATTTAAGATGTTTACATGAAGAGAGATGAGGTCTTATGGGAGTTTTCAAGTACTGTCGAGCCCAAGGTATTCAATATGAAATAGTTATATCAAAGAGTTCACTTCGAAATGACATGAGAAGATGAATTTAATGATTGTCAAAGATTTTGATAATTTTTGTTGCACCTAAAGTTATTTTAGTCTAAGATACTAATGATGATGACATATCTCATCTATCAGTTATAAAGATTTCAGAGAATGTACGAAGGAGACTAAGAAGTCTTTCTAAAATACTTATCGAGTTTTTGAATGTTGAGTTTTTATCAATGTGCTGATAAAGTCACATAAATTGTATGTCTTCTTCCATTATGAAAGTGGTGATCGTCGATCATACCCTCTAAAGAGATTGAGGAGCGAGAGAAATGACAAACCTCTTCAATTGTCATTGAAGACAACGAACGAATGAGCTTAAGCTAATGGAAGAGTTGAAAACTCCAAGACCAAAAATAAAGAGTCCGTCAAAGGAGGAAACAAACAAGGCAAAGAAGAGAATGTCTTCGGAGATACATCTTTGACGATGTCGAGGATGAAGTACTGAGATCATTGAGAACTTGATGTCCTTCTACGTGATATTCTACTAATGAGCAGTCAACCTAAAAGCATTAAAGAAAAATTGACGAGTAAGATACTTACTAATAGAAGGAGATAAAGTTCCAATATAAGAGCATTAAATTTAAGGTTCTTGAGTATGTAAAATATTTTAAATTTATTATATTTTGATAGATATTATTTGTATTTCCATCCAAGGTGCACAAATTTTAAGATTTATGTTGAGCGAATATTTAAAATTATAAATCTTTTATTAAAAGTTAAAATATTGCATGCCACCTCAGATAAATATATAAACATAAACGGAAAACAAAATAAATTTTCAATCAAATTTAAAGTTTTTATAAAAAAACTCCAATTATAAGCATGTGGCGTTAAAATGGAAATTGAATAAAATTTCGGAAAGAATATTAAATTCACCGGAATGGAATGACACCCACACCTACCGTCTCCTGAGCTTCCTTCACGTTTATCCACGTCTGACAGTCGGTTCCAAAACGCAGTCCCAAAGTGCGGTCCAAATTTTAAATACGAGAGCGCAGAACTAGCCGTTGTTGGAGCCCTTCGTTAGTGCTCTGTTTCTTTTGTTCTTGAAAAAGCCCGAGGAAAGAGAAGAAGGATATTCACGATTGCTCCAATGTCGACTCCGGTGAAAACCCCTCGCCATTCCCGCTGCAAATCCTTCGATTCAAACAAAGCTTCGGAGAACCTGCAGCCTAATATCCTCATCCCCACTCCGACCAAGAAGTGGATCCAATCTCCGGCGAGCAAATCGGCCTCAAAATCCAGAAATGCTGCAGGAGGGCTAATATCCCCGCCGCTTCCACCGCCGCAGAGAGAGAGGAAGTTCGTCGTCGCCAAGAAGAATAATTCGAAAAGCCGCGAGAACGACTTCGACCCAAAGAAGCGACAGGAGGCCGCCTATGAAGCGCTTCGTGCTTCCCAGGAAGAGTTTTTCAAGAACGATATAGTTCCGGTGCTCAAGACGGAGCAGGTGAGAAATGGGGAAGAGAAGTTGGAGGTTGATTCGGGATCTAGGGCTCTTGATGGGGGCTCGAAGGAGAGGAAGAATAGGAGTTGGGCTATGGAGGAGGCGCTAAACAGCATCCCTGAGCCAGGATCAGGGAGGGTAAAACATCTGGTAAAGGCTTTTGAGAGCCTTCTTTCTATTTCAGAGGGGGAAGAAAGCGCAAAGAATGAGAATAGAAAGACAATATTGATGGATTGGGTCATGCCAGGATTGCTGCCAAAGGCAGTGGAGAGCGATGATCTTTCTTCTTCCCCTTCAGTTCTGTCTTCTGTAAAAAGTTTTTCGTTTGGAGGATGCGAAAGAGATTCAAGGCTTTGTTCTTCATGGGATAGTTTTGATAGCAAGTCAGTATCCTTTTCCTGATTTCTTCGCCTGATGTACGGGATTTTATTTTTCCTTTTTGCTCTATTTATTTTTATATCTCTTACTAAGATTTAATGAATTGTAGATCGAGTTTGATTAGTAGAACATTAGGTGGAGGCAGGAGGAGCAGGCGCCATGTAAGTCAACTTCTGTGAACTTTGTTTTCTGTGTTTCTCTTTGACGGATGCTTCTCATATTTAATCATTTATGTTATAAACACTAGTTTTTCTTGTATTTTGACAGAGGTGGATGGTATCTGATATTTTTTTTTTAATTTTGTTAACAAAAAATCTCCTTGTAGAGCTTTGATTCCTCAAGGAAGAACTGGAACAAGAGGCTTAAGGTGACTAGCCAGCAGCCTTTCAAGTTGAGAACAGAGGTATTTGATCAACTTAAAATCATGTTCTGCTCTTCATTAAAAAGCCTGGAATAGTTTAGTTGCTTTATTTGTGATAAAATTGATGTTATGTACTGTTTCAACTTCAGTAAATTTATCATGAATCAGTTTTAAATTTCCTGATGAAATGCATCAAATAATTTAATTATATCAGGCACTTCTCTCTCTTTCTTCTGCAAAATGTGAAGGTTATGGTGGATTCTATGAGAAAAGCCATTTGCCACATTTTTCTTTGGTTAGAAGCATTTAGATTTGCTATAAGCAAAGATTAGCTTTTAGATATTTCTCTTCTTTAAGAGCAATGTTTGGTGGTTGTTTAGCAACATGTTCAAATTCAGCTCAAGCTCCTCCAAAGAATATTACCAGTAATTCTAGTGTAGATTTCACTATGGAAGCACTTTCTTACTAAGATCTCTCTTTATATTTAGTGGCAGAAAAAATACCAGCTTAACTATTGAGAAACTTTCACCAACAGCACATCATTTTTAAACAATCGTTTTCCTTATTACAGCAAAGAGGGAGGGCTAAGGAGCAGATGTTTGTAAAGAAGGTCACCGAAATGCTTAAGGAGGAAGAGAAAAGGCGTATACCGATTGCACAAGGTCTTCCATGGACCACTGATGAACCAGAGGTGACTCCTTTTCTGTTGGGATACACATATAAATGGTTTTTTTTTTCTTCAGGTGCATAATTAAGATTGGTTTAGTTTACTATCTTTTTTTTTTTTTTCTGAAAGGCCCTTTTCAGTTATCTTTCTGCTTTCTCAAGACTAGCAAGGAAAAGGAGATTTTTGAGTAATATTTCTAACAAATTAGCACTAGGAAGTAGATGATGTCCGATGAATGATTGTAAAGAACATACTAATCTTTCTAGATTTTGAATCTGTAGAATCATTCAGTGATTTATATGCTATTTCGTGTCTGAAGAAGCGACGTTGACTACTATCTAAGGATAAAAACATTGATTTTATCTCGTCATTTCTTCATCTATTTTCATTTTGTTCACTGTATTGATCATTTATTTCTTATTTCTTATTTTAGTGCTTGATCAAGCCTCCGGTGAAAGATTGCACTGAACCCATAGACATTATCCTTCACAGTGATGTACGTGCGATTGAGCGTGCAGACTTTGATAACTATGTAAGTTCATTTCTCATATTTATGAAGGAATTAAAATTATTTTCTTGAATTATCTCTAACAAGTCATTAATTAATTTACAGGTCTCTATGCGGCTTCAATTGATTGAAAGGGAGAAATTAGAACGAGAGAGGCGACATAAGGTATATTAAGTATAAAATCATGTTAAGTTATGTGTTGTATTAATAAAAATGACAGAAATAAGCTATTTAATAAGAATTTTTTAATATAAGTTTATTTAGGTGGTATGAACATGTGGTAGAAAGATTAGAAAATGTATGTAGAATTAATTTGGATTATATAAAACAATATATGTTGCACTGTTATGAATAAATTGTTGTTCGTACAAGAAAATTACCTAGCATCTAAGTCATCTATGTGACAAATACAACAGTGTCAAGTGGAAAAACTGGTCAAAACCAAGGACTCTGCTTGTTGACTGAATCGAATATTGATTTGATAAAGATAGAAATTTGAAGAGAGGAATAATGTTTTCCAAGCCCCTTTAAGTCCACTGACTTAAGGTGAGCAAAAGTTGGGAAGAATTTTCAAAGGCTAGCAAAAAGAGAGTGAAGGGGGCAGAGGACATGGGGATCCAATTTGAGAAACAACATGAAGAGTTAAATATCATTGTATTCCCTGGGTGGGGGCATCTTTATAAATAACAAGGAGGAAGAGGAGTGGGGGGACTTCTTCCACCTTCTTTGGTTCCTCACTCCTTCCATCAATCTCATGTTATGACCACGCCCCTCAGTAATTAGAGCTTCGAGCAAGACAAAGATTTGAATAGCTCGTAGCTCTGAAAACACACCATTACCTTTATAGACATGTTTTAGAGCCGTAAGACTCGTGTGGGCAGTTGTTACATAAGGTATCAGAGTCGCTTCATGTAACTTTAGAGACAATGACGGGTGTTTCCACGTGCCTCTTGGGATCGTGTTGATAGAGACCTATAGTTTGTTTCTGTTGTTTTACAATAGCATAAGTTTTATATTGAGCAATAACACACGTATTACATCCTTCTTGAGACTTAGCCAATAAAAGTGACATTCCATAACCTCAACTGTTTTGTTTCACCCATGGTGAGGTAAACCTCAATGAGGGGCATTGAGTTTTGAAAAAAGAAAGGCAGTAGGGTAAAGAGCACTGTAAGATAAAATCCCATATGGACAAGCAAGGTTTAATCTGAGGTGTACAAGTGGCGAGAAAGAGGTTAGGCATATATGTAAATACATCCTTACTCTCCCATAATCATGTTTTAAAGTCATGAGTCCCCAAGCAAAAGCAGACAATATCTACAGAGTCAGGCTATTAAGATGGAAAGTTTACTCTTAGGCCCTGTTTGGCAATGAGCTAAAAATCATGGCTAAAATTAGCCATGGCCAAAATCTTAAATTTATTTTAAAAAAAACTTAAAAAATTATTTTATATCTCATCTCACATAAATTTCAACATTAAACAATCACTTTATTTCACATCCAACACAATTCTCAATAAATCAATTAACTTTATTTCACATCCTACACAATTTTTAATATAACCAACTTACTTTATTTCACATCATACACATTTTTCAAAAATGACTAAAAATCCAATCAAATCTTCTTTTTTTTCTTATTACCAAACAGAACCTTAGTCTCCTGTTTCCTAGCCCTTGGGAGACGTTGGGTGCTTCCAAATCTCAACAGGAGGAGAGGCAGCCACCTAAACTACCTTCATATCAATATGGGCCAATCCTTACTACATCAATGACATCCCTTGTAATAGAATTACTAAGATGCTTGAATGTAAGCATTTGTTTCTCTTTCAATGGAACCCTCTTCTAGTTATAGCCACAAAATAAGCATGCACATGGCATTCGAGGGTGAACCTCACTAGAAGCTTGGACGCCATCAGTTACTTGTGTCACTAAGAGGTGGGGAGGGGGATTGTTGATATTGGAAAAGTGTCTTGCATCCTAGCCATGCACGTCGTAGATACAACAAAGTGTTAATCAAAACAAATGGCCAAATTTAAAGATCACTTTGCTTCCTAAGTTGAATATCAACATGTTCGAGATAGAAACTTGGGATGAGGATAGGCATTTGCTAAGATGAGTCCACCTGAATTAAGGCTATGAAAGCTACGAAGAATCTTTAAAGGCTATCAAGTCTCCAAAGTCATTATTCTCTCTACCAGCTTTAAGAATTGTTAGAGTGGGTAGGACAAAGGTCATTACCACCTAGTTTGAACAATGGTGAAGAGAGAGTGGAGGCGATAGAGGTCATTGGGGTGGTTTAGTTTGACAAATGGCATGAAGAGATAGATAATCATTGTATCCTCTTGGAGGATTTTTACAAATAATAGGGAAGAAAAAGAGGAGAGGATTTCTTCTAGCTTCTCTAGTTCTTCACCCTTCCATCAATCCTTGTGCATTCGTGACATCCCTTGGCAACAGGATCCTCGAGCAATACCATAGTGTTAAATTACCCAGGAGTTTTTTCACCAGCTCAACATTCTCCTCACCTCTATATTCTCATTTTCTTTGCTACTCTTCTTAAGTTTTCATTTATTCCTTTTATTCTCCTTTCTTCGCATCTAGAATCTTCTTGTACTTACATTTTGAGTAGTGAATTTAAATTACAATACAACCTCATGGTTTTTTTCCAGATATTTGAGGTGCATTAATCCTTTCCTTTTACATAGCTTTTTGCACTTCTCTTGTGAATCTAGTTGATCATTTGTAGCGTCAACAATCGTCAAACGGGATAACATGAGATAGTAGAGGGACATATTATTTTGTAAAAGAAAAAAAAGGTGAAAAGTGGAGTGGTTAGTGATATATGAGCAGATTTGAATAAAGTAGAAGTAACAAAACCTTTTAAAATTAACTTTTAATATTAGTATAATGCTATTGAGTACGGTGCTTTTTATAGTGATTACAGTATTCTATATATTAGCCAAGTAAACAATATTTACTTATGATGCTTGGTTCTGAATAATTTAAATTTTTATGCTATTTATTTGTTACAGCTAGAGAAAGAGGAGGAAATAAAGAGGCTCAGAAGGAAACTTATACCTAGAGCCCAACTAATGCCATATTTTGATAGACCTTTCATTCCGAAGAGGTAATAGTTAATTTATAATTCTTCATTCTTTTGTACAAGCTTTTAAAACGTGATCGTTTCATTCAAATTTCGGTAATTTCAGATTGATTTTGGTGGCAACCAATCCGAAAAAGCTACCAAGTTTTGACCGAAGCTGAAACTCAGTATTTTCAGTAAAGTTTCAGCCTAAATTGTCGAAAATCAGTTGAAATTGCCAAAACTCATCTATCTAAAAAATAATATTCAATAATTATCATTAATAAATTCAATTTTAAATCTACAAAATTTAAATAATTTAAAGAAAAGATCTAAACTGTCAATACTAAAACTACCGAAACTGTTAAAATTGCCAAAACTTATACTTTTATCTCGTGATTAAAATCAAAATCAAAACTGAATTTTAAGACCTTGCTTCTATAAGCTACGTGATTGTTTCTTATATTAAGAAATTTTGTTCTTCTATTGTTCGCCACAATTAATTCTGCATATATTTTAAATGATAATAAGTTTTACGATAAATTATAGGTTTCTATGGTTATTAGGTGTTGTTCCACGCATTTCAAATTATTCACTTTTGGGTTAGCGTTAATTTTATGTTGCACTGTTGCCTTTGCCGACTGTATGCTTGGTCTATATTGATGGAAATAATTGCATTTGTGCTGAAAACATTTGCTCACTCTTGCAAAATTTTAAAATACAATTGCTAATGTTTTATAAGTTTGTTTGTCGAGATGATCATATTTGAGAATAACGTTTTGTTGCGTTGTGATCCTTCTATGCTTTAGCCGATTGCTTGCTCTGTCCAAATTGATGAAACTATTAAATTTGCGCTAAAAAAATCCGTTCGCTCTTGCAAAATTACTAAATTCTTTTGCTGAGATGATACGAGTAGTTAATTAAATAGCTCAAGAGTAAAATAGAAATTTTAATAAATTTAACATTGCAGTGGATAGAAGGACCATATGATAATAAAGAAATTAATTTTAGGGACCTATGTATAACAATTCAAACTTTATAAACCAACATACAAAAATTTTTAGACCATCAAATTTATTTTAGTCCTAAATCCTGTAATTCTTTCCTTGAATTGAAGGTCAACAAAACCGGAGACTGTTCCGAAGGAGCCGAGATTTCATGCCGGATCATGCAGTAAGTGGTAAGCCGCGTGAATATCTATAGAGTTTAACATATTTGCTTGCTGTTCTCATGTTAATGCTATGTTTAATGCTGTTTTTAATGCATAATGCTGTTTTTAATGCATATATCAGCATGTCAGATATCACTTGAGAAAGTTTTCATCCTCTTGAATATCTATGAAGTTTTAACATATTTGCTTGCAGCTCTTTTACATTTTAAGTCTTGAGTTTAATACCGTTAGACTATAAATTTTTTTCCAGACAATAGCCTACAAATTTATGATTTTAAGTCAATTAGTAACAAGAAATCCAACATAATATCAGAGCTCAGAGGTTTCAAGATCATACTCTGGTGACTTCATTTATTTACAGTATAAGGTTAAGAAACATGCTTATATTGAACTCCACATTGTAAAGCAGATAAGCTTGCGCATAAGAGGGTGCGTTAGATTATAAAATTATCTTGGGCCATAACCTACAAGCTTAAGCTCTTAGACGAGTTGGTAGCCAGAGATCTAACAGATGCATATATCATCGTGCCATTGTAAAGCCTCGTGAATATCTGTAATGTTTTAGTAAATTTGCTTCTTTTTCTTATGTTTTAATGCTGAGTTTAATGCACATATCAGCATGTCATTGTTAGGAAGATGAATGAGAATGTTTGAGAGCCAGAGATTGAGGAGGGGAAGGTCTGCAAAGTTCATTCATGACCTGAAAGCAGTGCTGGTAGCAGATTCTGGTGAGCTCATGATTTTGAATGAGTACTGAGATTTCAGTGCTGCAGTTAGACCTGCTAGGCTTGTGAAAAGGTTTCATAGAATACAGCAAAATAATGTTGAATTCTACTTCAGTTTTAATCACTATAAGTTGGGCATGAGCTAAAGAAAGAATGAGGAAGAATATCATCAAATTTATATTCTGAAATATGTGAGTTTTAGTAACAGCTGATTAATTTCGTATCTCAAATTATTTTAGGAAGTTTTCGCCAACCTGTAGTGGTGGCTTCGACTCGATTTCGAGTTAAGTTGAATTCTACTTCAGTTTTAATCACTAAGTTGGGCATGAGCTAAAGAAAGAATGAGGAAGAATATCATCAAATTTATATTCTGAAATGTGTGAGTTTTAGTAACAGCTGATTAATTTCGTATCTCAAATTATGTTAGGAAGTTTTCGCCAACCTGTAGTGGTGGCTTCGACTCGATTTCGAGTTAAGTTGAATTCTACTTCAGTTTTAATCACTATAAGTTGGGCATGAGCTAAAGAAAGAATGAGGAAGAATATCATCAAATTTATATTCTGAAATGTGTGAGTTTTAGTAACAGCTGATTAATTTCGTATCTAAAATTATGTTAGGAAGTTTTCGCCACCCTGTAGTGGTGGCTTCGACTCGATTTCGAGTTAAGTTCGATTCGAGCTATTTTTTTTTTAAAATTTTTTTTTTAACCTCGAGTCAATTTTCAAGTTAGACGAGCCTAATTATAAACTTTTTTTTTTTTTTTGCAAAAATATCAACCGTATATATTAAATATTATTAAAATATGATTTTATAAATTTATTTTAACCTTAGTTCTTTCATGCCAAATATTACATCATATTTATTTATAAAATATTTTAAATATATACGTTTATAGACATATATAAGGTTTAAAAATCATGATTTTTTTTAGCTGCATTCATTAAATTAACATATTTACATATTTTCTCCAAATTATAAATACTGAGGTATATAAGGGTGTTAATACAGATCGAACATCGAAAATCGATCGAAAAATGAATCGATTTTAGATCGAATTGAAATCAAATCGATCTAAATTAGCCGACTAATGAGTCAAAAGTTCGGCTCAATAATAATTTTGAGCTGGGTAAGCTCGGCTCGATCCAGCTCGAAATTAGCTCAAATTAAAATACAATTTATATTATAATATATATATATATATAATATGTATATAATATATATTAAATAATTTATATTATAAATTGAGCTGATCTCGAGCCGGATCGAGTTGAGCTTACTCGTCTTGCGATCGGCTCAAAAAAAAATTTAATTCATTTTCGAGCCGGATCGAAATTGAATTGAAATCGGCTTGAAGTCGATTGGAATCGACTTGAGCCAGCTCAAAGTCGAGCCCAATCGAGCTTGAATCGATCGAAATGTGATCAATTCGATTTTGAACCGGAATTGACTCGGCTCGAAATCGGATCGGTAACAGCCCCAGGTATACACACACATTCTCTTTATCTCAGAGTTCATTTAATTTATTTTCTTTATTTTAATGCTTTGAAAAATTATAATTTATATATTTTGCAACATTAAAAACTAAAAATTTGGTGATTTGCTGCTGAGGGAAGGTGCACAATAGCCAAAATAAAAAAATAGTAAAATCATTTTAAAATCGTTAATTCTAATAAATATAATTTATATTTATTTCTGATGCGCTTATTTGATCATTGTAATAAGATAATATTTGCTACTTAAAGTCACATTTTAAAATTTTGAATCAAATCATGAGCTAAGGATTTTGGCTCGGAGTTCATTTCGAGCCAATTTCGAGTTGGCCCTAGCTCGCTCGAAACATGATTCGATTTGGCTCGAAATTATATATATAGTATAAATAATATTGATATATTATATAAATATATACATAAATAAATTATTACTTTATATAATTTAGTTAGTGGTTTAATGGTAGGGTTGAGGAGATTTAAAGTTTATTTTTCTCAAGGTCTAGGGATCAAATCCTCTTAAATACATAACTTTTCAACATTTTTTTTACAATTCCGAGCTGATTCGAATAATGGTTCGAGCCGGCTCGAAATCGAGTCATTTCGAGCCAAGCCAGCTTGAATCTATCCCATTTCGATTTCGGACCGATTTCGAGCCGAGCCGAGCTCGAAATTTTCGATTTCGAGTTGAGTTTGACTCGCTCGAAATCCGATAACAGCCCTATCCTATACGATCGAAAATGAATTCATGATCTAACGCAAAATCGTTATCCTTCTCGATAATTCATGCCATGAGTTGCGTTTTCTCATGTCGCGTCACTATTTGTTGTGCACAAATAGTAAAAATATACGACAAGTATTTGCAAAATCTTCTAAAACTAAAATTGCAATGGTGTTCTTGCACACTCAATGAGCTTTTCGTGAATTCGGGCTAAGGCTGTTAATTTGGATCGAAAATCGAATCGATTTTGGATCGAATCGAAATCGAGTCGATTTAAACGAGCCGACTAACGAGCCAAAATTATGGCTCGGTGTTTTTCTCGAGCCGATTTCGAGCCAGGGTAGGATCGGCTCGATTTGGCTCGAGATCGGCTCGATTTAAATATATATATATAATATTAATTATAAAATATTGTTAGATATTATGATGTATAATCTATTCATGCAATTAGAGAGATACGATCATGAATTTATTTATCATTATTTATTTAACTAGACATTTAATGAAAAAATTTATTGCACATAATTATATGATAATTTTTATGGTATTATTTTAGGATGTGGTTAAATTGTTTTATAATATTTTTATTTTTATGTTTGTAAAAAATAGCATATATATATAAAAATATAATTTTTACATGTATTTTAATTTTAAAAAATTAAATTTGTGTATTTTTAATTAATAATTATAAGTATTTCGAGCCAGCTCAAAGTGTGATCGAGCTGGCTCGAAGTCGAGCCCATTCGAGCCGAGCCGGCTCGAAATCGAAACTATTCGACTAATGCGTCGAGTTCGAGCCGTAAAGATTTCGAGCGAGCCGATCTCGAGCAGAGCATGGCTCGGCTCGAAGTCGGCTCGATAACAGCCTTAATTCGGGCTGAGCACCATTTGAAGTTCACCCATTGAACACTGCACGTGCGATACATGAGGACCCAAGCACACGTGGCGTCAAATAAATGAGTGTCGAATTATGCTCAGCTCAAACTCAAGAGCACAAAGACTAGCTATGTGTGCTTCAAGTCTAGTAGGTAGAGCTATTAAAGATCTAATTCGAGTTGATGCGACATCCAGGTTAAAATTAAATTGAAAATTTTCGATTTGATTTCAATTTGAGTTAAGTTGATCTAAATTTCAATATATCTTTTAGTAAAAATATTAAGTATAAATGCTAAATGTAAATCATATTGTCTATCCCATTTAATGATTAAAAATTAAAATAAAAAATAATCAATAGTTAGGATCATTTAAATAAAAGGCATAATAAAATTCTAATGCAATTATTTTTTTGAAAGAATAATAATTTATTAATTAATAAAGTATAATAAAAATAAATAATTTAAATAGTTGATCTCACATTGAGATAAATGCTTAATTATTTTTGTTAAATCGATATAACTATATCTTCGGTGATTCAATTTTATATCAATTTAAGATTAAATTGATAAAAATTTCATGTCATAAAAATACTCTCGATTCAATTTTTACGTCAAATTAATATACTTGGAATAAGCCACTTATTTATTTATTATTAATTTTAATAAAGTTAAATTAAATGCATATAAAAATAATTTTTATTAAAAATAAAGTAAAATTAATTATCATATTAGAATGTATAAAAATATAATATAAATTAATTATATTTTTTATTATATATATATAATATTATGAGTGATATGAAACGGTAAACAAGCTAAACAAACAGCCCTAAGATTTGCACGAATCTTGACGCTGACTCGTACACCTGATCACCTGTGTTCAGGCCTGCGGCCGCTAAAATCTTCGTTTCGTCTCCGACAAACCCTAACAATGGCGATCCGGCGTCTCCTCAGCATCGCACATCGCCACAGGGCGCTTCCGACAGCTCGGTCGGCCTCTGGATCAGCAATCGCCGCCGCCGCCGACGCTCCTTCTCCCGCGTTGCGCGCCCCTCCCGTCATGATCTACGATCGCCTCGCCGAAGCGGTCAACACCAAGATCAAGCGCCTCGATGACCCGGACCTCCGCTTCCTCCGCCACGCATCACCGCATCCCTCTGTCGTCGACCACACAGAGATCCTCTCCGCGCCGGAGACTCGCGTCACTACGCTCCCTAACGGGCTCCGCATTGCGACGGAATCCACGCTAGCCTCCTCCACCGCCACTGTTGGCGTCTGGATTGATGCTGGAAGCCGCTTTGAGACCGACGAGACGAATGGCACCGCGCATTTTCTCGAGCACATGATCTTTAAGGGCACGGCGGACCGGACCGTGAGGCAGCTAGAGGAGGAGATCGAGAACATGGGGGGTCATCTCAACGCCTATACTTCCAGAGAGCAAACCACGTACTACGCCAAGGTTATGCAAAAGGGCGTCCCGAAGGCACTCGAGATTCTGGCTGATATACTGCAAAACTCCAGTTTTGACGAAGCAAGAATCAATCGAGAGCGTGATGTCATACTTCGAGAGATGGAAGAGGTTTGCTGTGATAGTTAATCTTCGTTTATTTAGTTGCGTACCTTTAATGAACCTGCATCTGACATGTTCTTAAGTCCGAAGAGGTCTGGTTCCGTTAGTGTTGTATGTTGTATTGGACTGCTCATTAGCGCCTTTTATTTGTGTATATATTATTCGCAGTTTTTGATTCGCAGTAATAGGAAAATAGCATATTCCAAGCAGCTTTGATAACATCTGTATTGCATCAAATTCCCACAAATTGGAAATATTCCAGTTTAGTGTCCCGGCAATGCTCAGTTAAATTTTATGTTGTCCTTGAATAAACGTTTATAACCTAAAAAATTTAGAGTGAAAGTAGGAATGAATTAGTGTAAGTTTGGTGTTTAGTGGGAACTTGAGTGAAGAGTAGCTTTTAAGGAGAAATCAGAAAATGGAGGAGTAGAAGAGCAATTTGACAATTGAATGCTCTATGATGTAATCTAAAAGGAGAACAACATATTGCTTTTATAGAGAAATTGTTTAATGAGGGTAAGTAGGAACTTAAATCTTGATATTGGAGCAGATCTCATATGGACTGAGATGACCATTGATTAAGGTTGCAGGAGATATCATTGGAGAGTTGGGAGGTAACAAACCTTGCGATAAAGTGACATGGTGGTGGAATGAATATTTATAAATAATAATCAAGGAAAAAAAGAGAGAGATAAATTTCCACCAAAGTATCAAGATTGACTTTTGAAAACCATAAAAAAGCAAAGATAGAGGTCAAGAAGGCTTTTAGCAATGCAGTACCCAAGTCTCTAGAAGTTCTATGCAAAATGTTGGGAACCAAGAGGGAAAAGAGATATGTACATGTAGATTAGCTTGACTAAAGGAGGGGAGGATGAAGTTAATAATTCTCAGTGAAAGATGAAAATGTCATGGAGAAATGTAAACTTGTGAAGGAGTTAATCAAATTTCATTAAGGGATTCAAATCCATGAAGAACGGACACGACACAGGGACACAGGAACGCGACACTAAACGACACGGCGACACGACACTACATGACATGCCAAATATAATAATAAAATTAGTAATTTATATTTTAATAAATACATAAAATATAGTACAAACTTAAATTTGTAAGTATAAATAACTTGTAAGTAGCACTGAAAATTCATAGGATCAAGATGAGAATTTGTCGACATTGAAAAGTTTTGAGATGTAAATTTAGAGTCCATTTTGCAAAGTGAGTGGGAGAATAAGGGAATATAATTTTGCTTGTCAGGACAATCATAGTGAGCATGACCGTAAGAGGAAGTAAGAGCTTTGTGTTTAGGGTAAGAGAAGGAAAAAATTTGATTTAGTTTAGTTAGTTTAGAATTTTGACCTATATTAAGTAAAATCTTAATAATAATAATAATTGGTAGATTTTTAATTTTATTAGATAAAATTTTAATAATATTAAAGATTTTAAATATTAATAAAAAAGAATAAAGAGGAGGTAGATATATCCGTAAGATTTATTAAAAAATATAATATTAATAAATAAATTTAACATTAATATTATATATCTTCAATTCTATTTTATATGTATCTTAGAAGTGTCCTGTGCCTCAAAAGTATACTGCATTTTAGAAATATCCCAGAAGTGCCCTAAGGCGTCCTAAAGTATTCTCGCGTGTCTAAGAAGTGTCTTTTAGTTTTTTTAATATTATTTTATTAGGACACACCATGTAACATGTCCGACACGGTGTCCCCGTGTGTCCTTGCGTCTCCCCGCGTGTCTATGTGTCCAACACGGACATGATGTGATTTTCTTAAGTGCCCATGCTTCATAGACTCAAATCGAGCATGAGTAAGAGTATATGTTCTATATACTCAATGATCTAGATGAAAGGAGTGACGATGCCATGAACTTCAAGTACACGAATGTATTATTCACAATAATGAGAGTATAGTGGTGGATATTTATCATAAAATAAATGGTTAAAATGGAGGAGTGCGATGGAAGTTGTATGTAATAAGAAGATACCTTTAGGTTGAAGGGGAAGTTCTACAAAACTATTATTCGACTGAGTGGATGTGCATGTTGGGCAACTAAATGGCCAAATGGCCATAAATTAATGTAGATGAGTTTTGATGTTGAGATGGATAAGTAGATACATTAGAATATA
Source organism: Apostasia shenzhenica (assembly GCA_002786265.1). Lineage (NCBI taxonomy): Eukaryota > Viridiplantae > Streptophyta > Magnoliopsida > Asparagales > Orchidaceae > Apostasia > Apostasia shenzhenica. The sequence goes on from KZ451993.1 coordinate 2,642,609, forward strand.
CTGTGTTAAAATTGATATGAGAGCAGTTGTGGCAATTTTGTTCAGAACCTGAAAATCACTTGATACTTGCTTACATTTCACTCGATTAAAAATTGACTCAATTTTATTATGATTTGAACTTGACTCACTCGAAATGAAATCAATTCAATTTGTAATCGACACGATGTGTATAAACATATATATATATATATTCAGGATTTTCTAAGTATACATATTAGAAAAGTTATTTATATAAATACGTTGTGATTGTTAGTATATAGCGATTAAAGTATACGTGCACATATATAATATATAAATAGATTTATAATATTATATTTTAATATATATCATATGTATAATGAGCATTTTAACTAAAAAAATGCCTTATAATTAGGCTCAATTTAACTCGATTTGATTCAAAATAAAAAAAAAATTGCCTATTTGAATGGAACTCGACTTGAAATCAAAAATTTCAATTTTGAGTTGCGTTGGACTCATTCGAACTTGATTCAAAGCCAGCTCTATATGGGAAGGTGATGGGCATGTCATCTATTGAGAATTGGATGAGAGAATGTCGTTTAGGTGGTTTGGCCATATTTATTGTCGAATCTTCAACCATTAGAGGCCTTTGTATGTAAATTTGAGGGAGATCAAGTCACAATGTTAAAGAGAAAAGGCATGGACCATAAATGACTTGCATAGAAAGTGAGATTGAATCACTTGTGCTCATTGAGAGCATTGCTTTATGTAGAGTTGAATAGAAAAAGAAATCCATGTAGTTGCCCAAGTAATTGTGACTGAGACCTTATTGTTGTATTAGAAAATATAATTGTGGAATATTTAAGATGGATGATTTTTCCCCCAATTTGGTTGTGTTATTTAATTCTCACTTCCTATTAATGCGTTGCCATACCAGATAAAATGTTTCTTCCAGGTGTGTTGAACTTCATAGATTAGCTTATAAGGTCTTGTGTTGTTTGAATGACTTGTATGTGATGGATCTTAGTAGTCTTCTTTCATAAGTGCATTGCAGGGAGAGAGGCAGAGCTCTCTTACCACTAGCTTTCCGTTTTTTTAAAAGTAATTTTCCTATTTGTTTGTAGGTTGAAGGACAGGCAGAAGAAGTTATATTTGACCATTTGCATGCAACTGCTTTCCAGTACACTCCATTAGGCCGGACAATACTGGGTTCTGCACAGAATATCAGAACAATTACAAAAGAACACCTGAAGAGCTACATCTCAACTCATTACACATCCCCTAGGATGGTGTGGCCTTTTTCTATTCAACATATTCTTGATATTAAGTCTAATTAGTGTGAATTGATTTATTACGGCTCTTTTTGGCTTTGAGATGTTTGTTTCTGTAGTAACAGGATTTGGTTAAGTGCTTTCTCTACTTGATTCATAGGTCATTTCTGCTGCTGGTGCTGTCAAGCATGAGGAAATAGTTGAACAGGTCAAGAAGCTGTTTACAAAGTTTTCAGTAGATTCTACCACGGCTGCCCAGTTGGTTGCAAAAGAACCTGCTTATTTTACAGGATCTGAGGTACAACTATGGAAATTTTCATGTTACTGATATTTTTATTCGAAATATATCTCATACTTGCGTTTAAAAAATCCTGCAATTCATCGAATTCAGGTCAGAATTATTGATGATGACCTTCCACTTGCACAATTTTCTGTTGCTTTTGCTGGAGCGTCCTGGACAGATCCAGATTCCATTCCTTTGATGGTTATGCAGTCCATGCTTGGTTCTTGGAACAAAAATTCTGGTGGAGGGAAGCATGCAGGGTGGGTTTCTCACCATGTTTTTCTTTTTACTGATGATTGGTTGTATTTTCATTTTGCAATAGTTGATCATTTCTTTTAACTTAAGTAGCTCAGAGTTGGTTCAAAAGATTGCCATCAGTGAAGTAGCTGAGAGCATGATGGCATTCAATACTAACTATAAAGACACTGGCCTTTTCGGTGTTTATGCAATGTGCAAGGTTAGTTGCTTTTTAATTGTTTATAATAAAATATTCTGTAGTACTAATATATATACTTTTTGAAAGTTAGTATTTAGCAAGTAGCTGTTACATACTTTTATTCAATCTTAGCTTTGTTTAGCATCCTAACTTATGGCCATAACTTGCTAGTTTTTGCTTAGCTGCAAGTCAAGTCTTGTGCATTGGAATAATAGGATACCTCTTGGCTCTAGCCTGAGTAATGGGAGCTCTGTGAATTTGTCCTGCGGTTAAACTGTTTTATGGTTATGCAAACAGATTAGTCAGAATTGTGATAATGCCCTGCAATAAGAAAACAACGTTTACGACATGAAATTTTTACTGGCTTTTGCATTTTCCTTTGTTGGGGTGTTAATAGGCATAAAACATAACCACTCATACAGAAAATGATAAGGAGATGGAGATGTTCTCTGAATATGAAATAAAATGGAATTTTACTGAGAATTGGTGATGAAGCTTGTCCAGAGAAAGTTGCCATGTGCAAAAATGATATTGATTACCATATGATAGTTTTACGCATTATTTTTTAATCCTTCTGCCGTTATTCTTAACTTTAAAGGGCTGAATTTCATTCCATTGAATTGCTGTTGCTCTTGTGAGTAGTCTTACCTAGCTGTTCATTCATTCCAAGTTAGATCTCTTATATACGGTTTGTCCATTTCATGTTTATTAGAACCCCAAAGATATAGTTTACTTCTTACATTTCTTGAATCAGGCTGATTGTGTGGATGATTTGGCCTGGGCAATTATGCATGAAATAAGCAAGTTGTCTTATCGAGTTTCAGAAGAAGACGTTGTGCGTGCTCGTAATCAGGTATTTGATAAGTTTCCTAGATGTGTATTTGTTTCCACCATTATTTTTGTTGCTTCACTTCGTAATATACAATAAAGGTATTCAAAAAGTACTATATTTTTGCTTGTGTATCTGGGTAAATGTTTATTAGCTCTTAAAACCTTCTGAGCAATTCTGTGATACTAGGGGAGGGGGGGTAGTCTTTTGGTTACATACTAAAAGAAAGCATGGTGATTCTTTCGAGCATGGGCTCATTAAGATATGAATCATATCCCATTGGTGGAGATAAGTGTATTGAAGTACAATATTCCTATTTTCACTGTTCAATAAATTATCAGCCATATGCGTTGTCATGTGCAGGGTTCAATCTTTTAGGATTTTCAAACTTTATTCCCAATATATTTTCAAATTCATAAGTGGTTTAGCTGGATACCCAGTCCAGCTCCATGACACATCTTCATCCAAGATACATCCACTTTCCCTTTCCTGAGGTCTCCACCTTAGATGGTGCTAATTATATCATGGCTAGATTCAAATGATGTAGATCGATCTAGACTGGGGAATCTCCTTTTCTGAAAGGGTTGTACATCACTCTAGATCTATCGCTCACTATTGTTGTATATCTCCTGAATGTGGTTAAACGTTAAAGAGACGAATTGGATGATAAGATTTACACGGACTTGTAAAATTATAATTAGGATATCGATGTAAATGATAACAACAATCATAGTTTCATTTGGGATCCTAATTGGGATAACAGATTGTTGAATAACAACATTTACAATATCTTCGATTGTGACACTGAACAATTGATTTGGAAGCATATAATGAACTTGATTAATCATTGTTTATAATTTGTTACCATATTCGATTAAAACTTCTTTCATTGTATGATGATATTTCAGTGTTATATTTTTAATTTTTTGGAAGATGTGGACTTATCTAATCAGATAAATAATCAAATTTAAATTTTAAATTGTCAAAAGAAAACCTCATAGACACATTTTGAGTCTCCCAATTTAAGTGTTACTCAAGCTCGAACCAGGGTTGACTTGGAGTTATTTATGTAGTGATGTCCCACTGGCTTAGCATGAAGCTATTAATGGAATTTGATCCTCCTTAGGTTTGGGTTTGCTTGAGCACTCAAGCAAAGAGGACCTTCGGGAGAAGGTCGTGGGGGTGACAGGCGTCTAGCCAAATTGTTTGTCTATAGGTTGGCGCTAACTATCTAGGCTTAGGAACAGCGAAGGTAGCTGCAGATATTGCAAAGATTAGGTTGCGAGCGAGAACCAAGTGTGAGAGAACATGAATGTGGCAACTGACTTTGTTTGGTGTTGGGCATTGTGAAGTGAATGAGCTTCCGCGTGAGCGTTGGATGGGTCACAAGGGATGATGCTCACGCCAAAGGAGTTAAGAACAGTGATGTCACATTGGTAGGGCGGCAACTAGTATGACAATATGAGGGGAAAATTGTGGAATTGTGAGTTTAGGAAGATCTTGTTTACTCGTTAACTCCAGTGTCGCTCACCAATCGAAAGCGGCCAACGTGCCACCTAATTGAATGAAAGACATAAGGCTTCCAAGAGCGTGTGGTTGCCAATAATGCTAGGCATGCCCTAAGGATGCTATGGATAAGCGACAATGGTGTCAACCAGGTGTAGGATGATGGCTTTACTAGGGCTTCAGTAATTCAGTGTTGATGTAGTCATAGATTGAAGGTGGTGTCACTGAAGGTCTTGCTTGTGACACACATCAAGATGGATCAGTTGATCTTGCTAGAGAAGATGGAGTCCAAGCACCCAGGTAGGGGTGAAAATTTTATGTGAAAATCAAAATTTGCTCGAAACCCACTTGTATTTTTTTTTAAATTTGAAATCAACTCGATTTTTTTCTAGCTCGAAGTTGGCTCGCTGGAAATGAAATCGATTCAACTCGTAATCTACTTGATATTTATATAAACATACATATTTTGATTTTTTTTAAGTATAATTAAGATATTTTTATATATAAATATGGTATAATATTATAAATAAAAGAGATGATATTAGAAATATGTGAATAGAAATTAAAAGTGACTTTACAATATTATATTTTAATGTAATTAATCGATATTTTTATAGAAAAAGATAGCTTATAATTAAACTTGTAGGGATGGCAATTTGTACCCGTACCCGATAAACCCGCCCCGACCCGCCCCTAATGGGACGGGTATGGGCAATATTGATTCAATTCGAAATCGAAAAAATTTTAGTAGACTCGAATCGAACTCGATTCGAAATCAAAAATTTTAATTTCGAGTTGAGCCTTGCTTCCGCGAACTTGACTCGAAGCCACCCCTACACCTAGGAATGACATGGTCGATAGAAAAAATATGTGGTTATCTCCTAAATCAATGTTCGTGTGATAATACTTGGTCAATGAGGGAAGCTCTGGGGAAGTGGAAGCTTTGAGTTGAAATTTTTCAGAATCTCTGCATTGTGCAGGCGTTCTAAACTGAAGCTCTATAAATGATTTAGTAGAGGAATTTTCAAATTTAGGGCTTATTATAGATTTTGTCTCGACTAACTTGGGAAATTGAAGGCCAATAAAATAAAAAAAATAATTACTAATAATCTTAACGATAATAAGTAACCTTCATAAATTCTTGAACACTTCAGTTGTAATTTACATTCTAATAAAAATAAATATTAACTATTAAAAATATAAATTAATTATCATTATCATCCTCTTTTAATAATTGAATAATTAAATTCTTATTGCGGATTATTTGGATTTGCCTTGTCTTCTGGATTATCTTGCTTTACACCACTACCACAAAATTATAATCACTTGAACAGACCAATTGAAACCTGGTAATGTGGCATGATGGTTATTTTGTGAGATCAAAGCTGTCATCAATTGCTTGCACATTGATCTCCCACTCTCCAAACCAATGGGTTCATTATTTCATCGTAAGTGCCCCGCCCCAAAACTAATGGGCTCATCACTTCGACTAACATTCCTATTATTACATATATATCTTATGTACCATTTTAAGGTCATTTTGGCAAAAATGATTATAACAATTCAGTCAATCGCAAATATTATCTTATTTGATTCAATATAACTCACAATTTCAAAACTAGTTTACGAGAATTTGAGAGGAAAAATATATATATATATATATATATGTATATACTTATCTCTCTTATGTTTTATATAAGATTTACTTAAAAATTTTCATATATATATTTTTTTGGACTCACCACTGTCGCTACGGACCTAGGGTTTACTCAGACTCACCTAAGTAATCACGTGGAATGACGTTGATATCATAACAGTATAACACATGTCCTCCGTCAGGGACGGTAGGTGAGTTGTTTGGAAGGATTGGAACAAAATGATGTTAGATACCTATTATTTTTTTTAACGCTTGTGCTATCAATTTGGCACTCATTAATTTGTTCAGTAATTTGGTTGAACTTTAAGATTTCTATTTGTCAGAAAACTTATCTCCTTAGTGTATGTATGTGCTGATTGAACATTTGAGTTCTTTTATAGTTTGATTTAAATGACATTATGCTAACCTCATCTCTAAGCATAACCGTGCTGATGAGTTGTGCTCATTCTCAAAAAGGTCTTTTTCATAATCTGTGATTACACCTTCGTTAGCTCTGGTATGTAGAACTCTTGATGAGGTTCTTTTTTTACCCCCTCTTAGATAATAAAGTATTTTTCCTAAATAAACTATTGGGAAGGAAACTCCCAAACATAGGTGGCACGAATCTATGGCTGTACCTAACCCAGTAACCAGCTATCGATTGGTGGTGTGCTCTCCTCTTTTCTCATCTCCGGAGCACATACTTGAAACAATAATTGGTTTCAAAATTTGCGTTTATTAGTGAGTTTTGCATCTTCTTGGAATACCTGCAATTACAGCAACAACTAAGTCTTCTTTGTAGCTTTGAACATTTCCTTATAGTAAGTGGTATTTGTTTTGTGCATCTTCAGTAACTTGAGTTTCTGAACTAACTGCAATTTAGACATACTTGTGCCATGAGATGCCGACTAAAAGGTTACAAAAGATTGATATATGCTGCTTGGGTCCAGCATAACAGACTGTATCTTGAATTCAAGTGTCTTCCTTAGTTTAATGAGAAAATCTTGTATTGTGTCGATTCTGAAACGGATCATATATGTCAAATTTTTAAATGAATCAAGTTTGTTATCCATGTCAGATTCTAATTGTACTCTTTTCTGTTACAGTTAAAATCCTCTCTTCAACTTCATATTGATGGTACTAGTCCGGTTGCTGAGGATATTGGCCGTCAGGTGAAATCCGATGCCTTTAGCAGACTATTAGCTAGTAGTCCAAGCACAAAACTTGTATGAGTTCGGTAACCATCTTTCAGTTATGTCTAATTTTCATTGTTTTCTTTTTTATGCTTTCAGCTACTCACGTATGGCCGGAGAATACCCGTGGCTGAGCTTTTTGCTAGGATTGATGCTGTAGGTCCAAGCACAATCAAGCGCGTTGCCAACAGATTTATATTTGATCAGGTAAGCTTCTGATTCCTAAATATATTAGTTTTCTATATGGTTTTTCTTATTATGTAAATCCAAAGATTACCATGAATGAATCAGAACAAAGATGCAAAGCTGAGCAAAAGTTTGCAATTTCATTTTATATTTTGAAATCTAATGAATTTCTTAAAGGATGCCATTATTTGATATTAAGTCTTGACCAAGAAATTTGAAATGCATAGCCGTCTTATACCCTCGAAGTCTGTTCTCTTTACTAGCACTGCATTTGCTCGTAATGGCATTTTAGACGAAAGATATTGCAGTTGGTAAAGCAGTTTTTGCAAATTGGATTGTTTTTTTTTTTTTTTTTTACTTACTCTGAGATGAGCAAATGTTCCTCTCAGATGATTTTTTGTACTTAAATTTTCTTGGTAAAATTGTACAGAGAAATAGGGAAAGAGGTTGCCTAAGTACAGAGAGTTCAAGGTTCGAATCACACCACCGTGGTTTTTTAGCCGGGTGGGAGAAATGTTTTCACGGTTAAATAAAAAAATTCTACTTCCGAAGACGGTTTAGTTAACCTAATGATTGTCCATACAAATTTTATTGTTTTTATTTTTATTTTTATTTTTTTGTGAAAGGCAGCATTGCAAATTTGCAATACCAATTTGTTCTTTCTATTTTTTGATGCAGGATATTGCAGTAGCTGCTATGGGACCAATCCAGAAGCTTCCTGATTACAATTGGCTTAGGCGCAGAACCTACTTGCTCCGCTACTAAGACCTTCGGTTTGTGTTCACTCTTGAACTTTTTCATCAGTTTTCTTAAGAATTTCTTATTTTGGCTGGCAAAATATATAATTTTAGCATCATTGAGGATGATGTTATCAGTGTTTTTCTTTATATTTTTAAATAAGAATTCCGAATATGTTTTTTTCAATTCATTTCAGCATTAAGAAGGAGCAAATCCATGGAGTGCTGTGTTTATTTAGAGATGTTGAGCCATGCATGCCTTTTTTTTTTTTTTGGGTTTTTTGTTTGTGGTTGAATGATTCTTGGCATAAGTAAATAATTAAAGTAAAATTTAGATCTTCCGGCTCTAAATAAGAAATTTTTATAAGAAATATTACTGAGTCAAAATATTTATAAACAGTATTCCTAAATATAAATTTACAGTCAATCACTTTTATGTTAATTTTTATTTGTCATATGTTATATTCAAATTAATTATATTTAAATTTAAATTTATTTTTAGAGTTATTAGAGTTGATAAATTTTATTTTTTATTTTATAAAAAAAAATATATTTTTTGAAATTATATTTTTATCTTAATTTTTTCACCTCTTTACAGATAAATCTAAATTATTTATATTTATTTATTTATTTTTTATTATCAGAGCATTAAAAAATTATTTTAGATCTAGAATTATTAATTTTGTATTTATTTATATTTGAACTTACTATGTAAAAGTGAGTTTAGTAGGATAAAAAAATTGTTTTATCTGTATTTTTTAAATTTAAAAATTTAAAAAAAAATTATAATTGTAATTTGGTTATAATTTTTTCAATTTTTTATAAATGTATAATGAAATTTGTAAACTTGTTTATGTAAATTTTGGGAATAAAATTTTTAAAGGTGAGAAGAATTGTGATATTTAAAATTTAATTTGGGATTTAAACTTTTAAGTTAATGTGAACTTAAGATGAATAATATTGAATTTAAAATAAATATTTTAAACTTATTTATAAGGTTACGAAAGTTGAGGAATTAAATAAAAAAATTCACTGTAATTATATTTTAGTTTTAATTTTTTTATTTTCTTATAAATAGGTCTAAATAATTTATATTTAAGTCCAAATTTTTTTCTCAAATTATTATTAGTCAAAAAAAAATTGAAATTATATTTTAGTCTTAATTTTTTCACCTCCATACAAATAGGTTAAAATTATTTATATTTAATTTCAATTTTTTATAAATTTTGGCGGCTTATCTTTATTTTTTAAATTTAAAAATTCAAAAAAAAGCTACAATTGTATTTTAGTCTTAACTTTTTCACCTCCTGACAAATAAGTTCAAATTATTGATATTTAAGTCCAAAATTTTTTCTCAAATTATTACATTTATATTTAAGTCCAAAAAAATTTAAAATTACATTTTAGTCTCAATTTTTTTCACCTTTTTACAAATAGGTTTGAATTATTTATATTTATTTTCTTTTTTTCAGGCTAGTAGTTTAAATTATTTATATTTAAGTCCAAATTTTTTTCTCAAGTTATCAAGCTGTAATTGTATTTTGGTCTTAACTTTTTCATCTCCTTATAAATAGGTTCAAATTATTTATATTTAAGTCTAAATTTTTTTCTCAAATTACATATTTATATTTAAGTTTAAAAAAGCTGACATTGCATTTTGGTCTCAACTCTTTTTACCTTCTTATAAATAGGTCCAAATTATTTATATTTAATTTCAATTATTTTTTCAGGTTATTAGTCTAAATTATTATATTTAAGTCTAATTTTTTTCTCAAGTTATCATATTTATATTTAAGTCCAAAAACGCTAAAATTGCATTTTGATCTCAACCTTTTCATTTCCTTACAAATATGTGTAAATTATTTATATTTAATTTTAAATTTTTGTTTTTGGTAATTAGAGCACTGAATTAATGAATTTTATTTTTTATTTTATGAAAAAATAATTTTGCCGTATCTGAAATTGTATTTTTGTCTCAATTTTTTCACCTCCTTACAAATAGGTCCAAATTATTTAGATATAATTTCAATTATTTTCAGGTCATCAGAGCACTGAATTAATGAATTTTATTTTTTATTTTATGAAAATAAATAATTTTAGATCTTGAATAAATAATTTTATACCTATTTATATGGCTACGAAAGTTGGGGGATTAAATTCTAATTTTTTATAAATAAAAAATAGGATAATTATTTTAAACCAGCAGATTCGAAAAGTATAGTATCGATGTTATGGGGTATACTGTATTTTAAGAATCGTAACCGATGTTCAGAAAGACCGAACCATTGGGATCGATGACTATCGTAACCGATGTTATGGACATGCTGTAGCTTATGCATTGTCACCGATGCTGAGATCAAGGAGGGCAAAGCTTCTGGGCCAGATAACTTTAATGATCTCTTGAAAAATAAGGCAATATTCAGAAAGGCCAAATGAGCGCATCAAAAATTATCATATTCGATATTATGGGAGATGTTGTAGCTTAAGCATCGTAACCGATGTTCTTTACACTCCAGAGAAAGAGGGGGCAAATGCCACCTGCCAGAGAGAGAGGGGAGAGAGAGAAAAGATAAAAATGTAATTTTTAAAAATTTAGAATAGAATATTATGCTAACATAAATTATTAATAGAAATTCGTTATATAATAGTCATTTTTTATAAAAAAACTATAATAATTTCAAAATAATGAATCTTTAGTAAGTTTTTAAAAATTATAAAAAAAATTTCAATAATTAATCTTAAAAAAAAGAAAGCTGATGTGCCTACCATCTCATTAATGTAGAATAAGTATAGTCATAACTCATAATTATTTAGTAATTTAATTATTAAATTATATGCAAGAATACATTGTTTTTTAATATTTATAATATGTAATTCCCATCTAGTGGGATTAAAGCTTAGTTGTTGTTATTGTATAACGTGTAATATAAATTTAAAAGGTAACGTATAATTATTTTTAATGTAAAAAATAACATATAATTACTTATTTTAAATTTAAAGAAAATGCGTTGTTTAAATTAGAAACACATATCTCAATTTTTTTCAAAAATTAGATTTGAAAAAGAATCCCAAAGTGGCATGTACAATTTTTGAGGGGCAACTTCTATTAATGACAAAAGCTAATTTTAAATATGCTCTATTTATATTTTTTAAATTTAATTAATCAATTATGCTAATTTAAAAAAAAGTATCACCTAATAATAGACTATCTTAGCACTCATACATGTTAATTGTAATTTTTTTTTAAAATTAATTAAATTTATAATTAATATATAATTTAAGAAATTGAGCTTATTAAAAGAGTGCTTAGCTTAATATTATATTATATTATTTAAATATTTATATAATTATTAATTTGTATTATTAAATTAAATAATTTTTTTTTGAAATAACACAAACTAATTGGAGGAAACGCACTATAATGCCGTTGGGGCTGCACGTGAGGGCACGTGATGGCATCCTTGTCAGCAGGGAAGTTGAAATCTGCACCGGAGTAATGCGATGAAGCAGAAAAGTACGATCTTTGGAACCATCGTCGTCGAGCCAAGAGCGGCGATCTCATCGGCCAGATTGGATCGGCAGTCATATTCCTCTTTCCTTTCTCCGATTCTCCTCCCGCCGCCTCCTCCTTAATCGTGATCATTTCCCAATCTCCTCTCCAATCGCTCCAATCGTAGCCTCTCATCAGCTCCCCCTTCTCTCCTTCCTGCTATCGATCTCTGAGATCTTGGGCAATGGCGTCCATCTCCTCACCGTGCCCTAAATGCCCACATATTCTCCGTAATACCGCCTCCCGCAGTATCATGGTCATGTCGTTGGCTAGGGTTTCGCTTCAGGTCGGTTCTTTGCATGTGGTTGCTTTCTTATTATATTTCTTTGCATGTGGCGGGATTTTGTTCTTAGAACCTATATCGTTGTAGCTGTTTTTTTTAAATTAATCTTTATAGTTAATGCAAAACAACGATGCGAATCTGGAATATTTTGGCAAGTAGAACATGTTATGGCCTTTTTTTTTTTTTTACATTTTGGAAATGCTAAATCTGGTATGGTTTTGCTCCTTTCAAGAAATTCAATAGACAATGCTATAGTTTTTAGATTGAAGTTCTTACAGACATGATAGTCTTTTATTTACTTCATTATTTGTTTTCTGTTCTGATTTTGCTTTTTGCAAGAAATTCAAAAGGCAGTGTTATAGTTTATCTTCTTAGATGTAAGTCTTGGGCGTCTACTTTTTTCTTGCGATGCCTTTAGATTACTGCATTATTTTTTTGCTGATTCCTGGTTTGTTGATCTTGTTGGTGATCCTATCTTTCTGAAGGGGTACAATCAGAGAAAATTCTTTGTTTTAAAGGCCAAGGCTCAACAGGTAGCCATCTTTCTCTGGATCTGCATAAGTTTCTCTTTTGGTTTACTTGGCAATATTTTCAACATGTAAGGCCACTGTTGAGGGCTCTTCAAATTCTTCGCTGCTGGCAACAATCAAGCCTGAAACACCATCACAGAAGGATAACAATGCAAAGTCAGAAGATGAATCCAATGTTCAGCCATCATTACCAGATTCTGAGATATCTGCATTCATGGAGGAAGTTTCAAATCTTGTTAAGTGAGCATATAACCTTTTTATGTGGAGTAAAATGATTGCGGTCCTTACATATCTGCATCAAATTGTCTGTAGACTCTTACTTTTTGATATCTTAAACACTCAGCTCTCCGTGTGTAGATAGCACAAGGGTCCCTTATGAATCTTAGATTCTGTGAAGAATAAACTTTATGGTGATACTAGCATGAGGCAGTAAACATGTCTTTCTACCAATTTTGATTTTTATGTCATTCTAGGCAGCAAAATAGATAATGAGATTTCATCGAGTTTCCATTCTAATAGATATGCTCTTTTTTCTTTCACGTCCTAATGCTTTGCCTATACCAAGTTTTCATTCTTCATGCTTGCCTTCTCCTTACTGGAGCAGGCTTGTGGATTCAAGGGATATTACAGAACTTGAACTGAAGCGGAAGGATTGCGAGCTCATAATTAGGAAAAAGGAGGCCTTACAACAGCCAGCATCTGCTTCTCCTATTGCAACAGTGCAGCCTGCAGATGCTATGTTTCTGGCGCAACCACAAGTTCCCCCTACAATTCCTACCCTATCGAGCTCCTCTCCAGCCCCTGCGGCTGCTCTTCCTCAATTGAAGGGAAGCAAGTCCTCCCTTCCTCCACTTAAATGTCCCATGGCCGGCACATTTTACCGTAGTCCAGCACCTGGGGAACCTCCATTTGTGAAGGTAGTACTCTCTCAATTAGTATTAGAATTCAGTAACCATTATATAGGCCCTCAAATTTGCTTGAAAAAATTGTATGTAAACTGTTATGTCTGCAATTTGCATTTTTGAAAACAAGCTCATCTACTTGAGTCATAGCATCAACTAATTATCTATGTAGTCTCTCTCTGTGGCATTTTGAAATTTTTTTGTCAGTGAGTTGCTTCTTGTGTTTGCATTTACATATTCTTTCTTATTAGCCTATACAATTGGCTTCTAAAGATGTGTAATCTAAGTTTGGATAGCTAAATAAAGGATTACCTTCACGCAACATTTCTTCTGCATCAAGCTTTACCCTTTTAGAACGTAAGTCTTGTTAAAAGCTGAATATAGTTTGCTTGATATTTGTTTTTCTTGCAGGTTGGAGATAAAGTCAAGAAGGGGCAGGTTGTTTGCATTATTGAGGCTATGAAATTAATGAATGAGATTGAGGTAATCTGCCCACCGTCACCTCATCCCCTTTCAAAGAATGCACTTGTGAATCGCATAGGAAAATATTTAATTGCGTTTCTTTCAGATTATTTTATGTGCCTGTTAACTGTTATGTATTGTCATCTATAATTTCAAGAAAGCTAAAACAAGTCCAGTTAGTGTGGTTCTTTTTGGGTAAACCATTACTTGTTTATTTTTTGTTTTTGTTGCATAGCCCATTTATGGTTGTAATAATGATCGATTATTTGCTTGTTTGTTTTCCTTCTACCATTAAACATGGCAGATAGCACTATGGACATGTTTTGTTAATCTGATGCCGAATACTTGATTAATGCTTTAATGATGATCATAAGTATGACTATTAATCTTTGTATCGACAGGCTGACCAATCGGGTACAGTAGTAGATATACTTGTTGAGGATGGCAAACCAGTCAGCGTTGACATGGTATAATCTTATTCTTGTATCTTAAAAGTTCATTTTGCTTCTTAATAGTCGTCTTAGCTCTTAACTTTTGAGCAAATTGCAGCCATTGTTGATTATAGAACCCTGAAGGCAAGGAACATGTTGGATGACAATTGAGAACAAAAAATTTCCACCAAGGGCTCTCTCTCTTAAATGGCAAAAGGTATTTGATACTAGAAGGCCTTGTCTTCCAAATAATGCATAAGTGCTGCAAATGAATTCTCAATGTGGTGCTTCTCTTTTTATCACCAGCATTAGGTTCTATTACACATGATAAAGTTTACTGTGTTGGTTGGGCTGCTTCTAATAGTTCTGTTCTATCTGAATTTGTTTTATCAAAGGGGCCTTTTGGTTCAGTGTTATTGTGATTATGTCGTGCTATTTCCAGAGAACATAATTGTTTATTATGATGATGTGTTTAGATAATATTTGAAGGTGATTTTGATTGGGGAGGAAGTATGCCTTTCTCCTCTGATTTTTATAACATCCTCGAGGAGGATGCGACATGATATACTTCTTGTAGTTTTATTCAATACCAACCCCTCTCCTATTGTGCATAACTCAATACTCATATTCGCCTCATACCCGATTCCACCTCACAGCGCCCTATCCCCGAATATTATTATATAATTCCCAAATCCAACCCAATCTTCCCATCCCCACCACCTTGTCTTCCCTATCTTGTCCCGCCCTGTTGCAGCGGAGAAGTCAGAGGCCTTGCAAATAGTGGAGGCCTCGAGGCGTGATGGCAATGCAAACGACGTAGCGAATAGCGCGATGCATTGGGGGATTTCACAGAAAATCCCACAGCGATGGAGACGGCATGGAGTCGGGTTTTTTTTTTTTATAAATTATAATTTAATTAGGGCATCAAGTCGGGATAGCTATGAATGAGTCATACCCAAAGCCGCCCCTTTTCATAACGTGGCAGTGCGTGACGCAGATCATGGGTAAAATTTTAGGATTCATATTTATCTCATGAGGGTTAAGTTGGAGCGAGTTTAATGAGTACATGTATAAATTGCTACCCCTAAAATCATATGTGGCTTCGAAGGCTTTGGAAAACTGAGACGGCAAATCGGTTGTACCGTGGAGGCTCGAGCAGCCGTCATTAGGGTTTTTAGCCCCATTTTAATGGCTAAAGTGCAATTTGGTACTCCTACTTTATTTCTTTATAAATAAATTCAAAATCTTATAATTTAAATCTAATTTGATTCGAATTTAACCTAATTTAGTCTAATTGAATTTAACTCAAATTTACCCAAATCTATTTACAAGGCATGCAGTGGGCATACCTACTAACAAATTAGTCTGACTTACTAAATAAAATAAAAATATGTTCAACTCAAATAAAAATAATAATCAGTCGATTTTACTTGAATATGAAAATTGAGACAACACGTCCGCCAGCAATCGAAATGTCCCTACATCAACAATAACAACAATAATCAAGGCTTAATACTATTAGGTGAGGTTGGTTATATAATTTATTTATTTTTATTACACTCTATTAAATTCACTTAACTCTAAAAATAAAAAATTATTCTTTATAGTTTTTTATTCTATCTTTTTTAGTCATACTTTTTATTTTTTTTACATAAACACAATAATAAATATATATATAATTTATGTTCAAACTATTTAAAACACTACCTTTGCACTTTTTTTTTCTATTGAGGCTACCCTAATGTCTTTATAGATATAGTTATTTCTCATTGATCTTAATTAACATTTTTATTTTTATACTACTAATATTTTTATATATTTTTATTTTATAGGTCAACAATTAACACTATATAATTATAGAGATGATCAAAAAAACATCTACTTATAAATTTAAGCAATATTTTTTTATCATATTATAGACTAAATTTATTCATTTATTTTTTTTCATTCATTTGCTTAATATATATTTTATTTAAATTTTATTAATAACATTATACTTAAACATAACACAAAATTCAGATGTTTTGAGAGGTTCAAAACGGCCCTGATCTAGGGGTGGCAAAATGGGTTGACAGGTCAGGTTCGGGTCGAACCTAATCTGATTAATAAATGAGTTGAGTTAGTGGGTCGACCTGATTCGTTTATAGAGTATTTTTGATAATTGTCCAACCCGAACCCAATTTATTTAATAAATAGATCAAAATTTATGACTCATATCCGAAATTTGCGGATCGGGTTTGGGTCGGATTCACGGATCAGATCATATATTGCAAATGCCACCCTGTCTGAACCTTGTCATATTGGGCTTTTCTAAAAGGCCCAATTTGGAGATTTTAGACCCATTTACCGGCCCATTTCATAGAAGGGTTTTATGTTCATCGCCTGGCCGTGACTCTGATATCTGCAATCCCAACCCTAGTCATGGAAGACGACGACGAAAATCCTCCTCTGGCAGTTGCCATTGATAACATGTCGGAAAGTAGCCTGCCGGAATCTTCCTCGAGATCGGAGAATGTCGGAGTTACCCAGGAGGAATCTCCGGTGGGAGTGACCGTCATCACGGGCTATCTCGGCGCCGGCAAATCGACGGTTTGTTGATAATTCTAACCGGTCTCTAACTCCGTTGCTTGCGATTTCATGATTGCAATCAGTTTCCTTGTTAAACTTTTTTGCCGGATCTTTTGACGCCGCGCCTTCTTGCTGATGCTACTGCAGACTTATCTAGTATTTTTATGTGTTTCGCGTGTACAACGTATATTCTTCCTGACGCTTTTATTTTGCAATGTGCCATAGAAGTCCGCTGAACTAGTGTAAGGTGAATTTTGGACTTTTGAATTTTCAGTTGGTTAATTACATATTGAATGGACGCCATGGAAAGAAGATTGCGGTGATACTTAATGAATTTGGTGAAGAGATTGGAGTAGAAAGGGCAATGATAAATGAAGGGGATGATGGCACAGTTATTGAGGAATGGATAGAACTAGCAAATGGATGTGTTTGCTGTACTGTCAAGCATAGTCTTGTCCAAGCACTTGAGCAGCTTATTCAGCGGAAAGAAAGGTTAGCATTTTTAAACCTTTCAGTAGGATCATATCTTTGTTGTCCTGATTGTTCGGCACATGTGATTTAATCTAACTCGTGAAATCAGTTCATATTTCCTGTCTGCTATCCATGTTTCCTGCATATATCTAACTTGTACTTGATTGAAAAGAGGAATAAGTTGGCTTGAGAATTTTCTCTCTCTCTCTCTTTTTTTTTTTTTTGATAATACCGAGTAAAAAAATTGTGTACTTCTTGACAAGTTCTCATTTTCACTACATCTGAAACTTCTTGTAAGATTACACTCTTTACAGAAAAAGGAGCTTGATGTTAGAACTATTTCATCAAGTAAATTGCTTGTTCCTCCAGAAGTTTCTCTATGAGAATCATTTTGGGAAATTTACATCTGTCATCCCCAAAGATTCATTATTTTTAGGCGTCACCCCCAAAGTTCATTATTTTCGAGCAACGCCCCTCATTTTTGGGTGAATTTACAGTCAGCACTCCGTTTTTGAAATTAGATAGGGGTGCTGCATGAAAATAATGTACTTTGAGGGTACCGCTTGAAAATAATGGATCTTTGGGAGGTGACAGATGTAAATTCTCTCATTCATTTGTACTTTTTTGGTACTTCTATGAAGCATCTCAACGAGGTCATAAGAATTTTTGCTAGCTTTTTCTTCTTGAAAGTAGTGTTCTCTGACAAAATCTTACTGGCAATATTTGGTGTAAGATTTCATTTGGCATTTGGCTAAGAAGGCCAAATTTTAGGGCTAAATGTTCCATATAATTTTAAAATATATTTACATAATAAAAAATAATTTTATATACCCTACACAAACTTTAATATTAAAAAATTTACTTTATATCATTGCATATATAATTCTTAAAATATCATTCAACTTTATTTTACATCTAGCACAATTTTTAACGTTACTAATTTAACATTTCTCATCGTACTCGTTCTTTGATACAAGCTAAAATATTTTTTCTGAAAGTGCTTTTCTTCCAAATACCAAATATCCCCTTAGTGTTTTTATAAATGCACATGATGAGACACTTTCCTACAGGGATCACTATCTCCAATAATCTATATTTCTAACTTGTTCCTGGTGTTGTTTCACTCCCTCCTTTATGTTAGACCATTTTTGTGTACGTGTGGTAGTTGAAATGCAAGTATCATACTTCAACTCTATGCTTACCTTAGTTATGTTTGAAAACAGTAATGATGCTTATATAGCTTTGTCGGCTTCATTTGATTCACTTTTCTGATTTTATGTTGTAGGCTTGATCATATATTGCTAGAGACCACTGGATTGGCTGATCCTGCTCCACTCGCCTCTGTCCTATGGTTGGACGATCAACTGGAATCAGCATTGAGACTTGACTCTATTCTTACTGTAAGTTTGATACTTGTTATTAATTTATCCTGTTATCGTCATGGTTATCATTATTAGGCGAATAAATGTCGTCAATGTGCTCGGCCTTTGTTCTCTCATTATTTGGCTCTCTAATCAGGTTAAAATATATAAATATATCTATTTATATGTTGAAACTTATTTATCTCAATAGTGGCTGCTGTATATATGTTCTAGTTTGCATGGAGATGTTACCTTTTCTTTCTTCCACTGTCTATGTTGCAAACTAGGGACACTGTTAGTAGACAAGAATCTACAATCCCTAATTTTTGTAATTGTATCACTGTATTTTGAGGGAGGTTTACATACATTAACTTGTAAACATGAGATTTTTTGTATTGGAGACCCAATTCATGCTTCTTTTGTGTGGACACCCAAATCCATTAAATACTATACTCGACACATTATAATTAGCCACCATGAGGATCTCAATTATAAAGAGAATATCTCCATTGAAAGTTTGCAAAAGTTATGATTTTGCAACTTCCAACTTATTTTATTTCGGGCAGCATGGGGTGGTTGAAGTGCTTGGGCCCTCAGTGCTATGAGGGGGAGTATTTCCCCTCCACTAGTCATAATGTGATATAGAATAAGTGGGAGTAAAAGAAGGAGAAATAAAATAAGAGGAAGAAATTGAAGAAGAAGAGTTGAGAAGAAGAAGAAGGAGAGAGAAACCATATTTATAGGGGAAATATTTTATTTATTCCTCAAAACGATTGAATACAAAGATAAAAGAGTTATTTATAAATTATATCAAATTTTGCTTAAATGATAGGAGTAAATAATTAAAATGTAACAATATGCTTGCACAACACTTAAAATAATAAAAAAGAATCAAAATAGAATAAAATAATCCCTTTTATTATTAATATTCTAAATTTTAGAAGGAAATTATTAACCCTTTTAATAACTAAATAAGTGAATTTCCTTTTACCCTCCAATGTATTTGCATAATTCTCCTTTGGTTGGAAAGAAGAGTTGGAGTCAGCATGCATATAATGTTCCCCGAGGAGAAGTGCTGATAAGGGATACTCGTCCAGAATCATGTCAATTTTATTAAGGCACTGTAAAGCCTAAGCTTTTAATGTTGGACTTTTTGCAAAGGTGAGTTTATGCTAAACACAAGACTCATGTGTGCCTTAGATATGCAGCAAGTCTTTCTCATTAAAAATGAGATTTCTGTTTAGTTGGTCAAATAATTTAAACACAATTGCATTTAAGTCCCATTTAATGATAGGAGTTGAGTGAATTATTTTTACATGAACAAGTAAGACAATGAAAGCTTGGTTGGACTTTCAAAAAAGAACGGACTTTTAAAAAAAGAAAGCTTGGTTGTCCCCATTATAGTTTTTGGTCACCTTGTTATTCTCAACTAAAGCTTCTTGTTATGTTCATTGTCTAGAAGAAACATAGGATTTGTTTGTATAAGATGTGAAAGAATTGCTAGAAAAATTAAAGAAGATATTGTCATAAATAGAGTCGTAGATTTTTTTTTCATATTATTATATTGGTCTAATGAATTTCTAGTTTCATTTGATTGTGTTGCATAAAATGCAGTAACTTCGGTGATGTTAAAATGTAGAGGGTGCGTACATTTTTACTAAGGAGTGGAAGACGATTTGATAGAAAATGATCTCAGATATTGCATGAAGGTGATGGATGTTCGAACTAGTACAAAATAAGATGATTAACGTACTTTCATTTCAACAAATGAGCATAATAAGACAAAAATTGCTATGGTACTTCATTTAGATCTTCACACCAATGCAAGGTTCAGTGGAGAGGCAATACAAGATAGTAATGAGGAAAAAATAAATTAAGTATTGGAATTAACAACAAAGAAAAGAATAAGGGCCTTAACCCCTCTCGATTGATCACCTCGTCGAGGCATCAAACATGTAGTAGGTAGTCTCGATTCCCTCCTTTGCATTGATATTTAGGTGACATACCCCCTCCAAATAATTTCACTGGTTATTTTGACAATCGCCGTGCTGTCATATTTCTCCCATATTTCATCACATCAAGAACTGCTCAAATAACCTAAGAAGCACGGACACTTCTAAGAAGTAGCCGTGGCGGTATCGGACACGTGTCGGACACGGGACACGCCACGGATACGGCGGGACACGTGTCGGACACTGCGGGACACGTGTCTAATTTTTTAATTTAAAAAAAAATTAGGACACTGCTCGACACTTCTCGGACACTTCTGGACACTTGCAGGACACTTGGACACGGGCCAATTATTAATTAATTAAATTTTAATAAAAATTAAAATTAATATTTCCAAAAAATCGGTTCAAATGGTTTTCGCTCTCACGGTCGCTCTCCGTCACGGTTGCAGCGGCAGCGCCAGTTCTCTCCGTCGCCGTTGCCGTCGCGGTCGTCTCTCCTATCGCGGTCTGCATTTTTCTCCTTCCTTTATTCTTATCCTTCTTCTTCTTCTCTGTTTCTTTTTTCTTCTTCTGTTTTGTTTTCTTTCCTTCATTCACTGCTTTTTCCTCCTCCTTCTTCTCCTTCCTCTTCTCTATTTTTTTTTCCTTCATTCACTGTTTTTTCCTCCTCTTTCTCCTTCTCCTTCCTCTTCTTCTCTTCTTCCTCTCTGTTTTTTCTTCTTTTCTATATTTTTCCTTCATTCACTGCTTTGTTCTCCTTTTTCTCTTCTTCTTCTCTGTTTTTTTTCTTTTTCTCTGTTTTTTCCCTTATTCACTGCTTTTTCTCCTCCTTTTTCTCCTTCTCCTTCTTCTCATTCTCCTTCTTCTTCTCTTCTTCTTCTCCTCCTCATAGTACATAGGAGTACAAGTAAGTTGATATCAACTTTCATGAATACTTATTGCTTACAATTTACATGTATTTTCTTAGAAATTTAATGCTTATTACTTTTGATGTTAATTGTTAGGTTTTTCGTATCATTTGGTGAAGTAGTCCGATGTGTAAATATTTGATTATATAGCTACGTTTTGGCATAAGTATGTCGAAACTCTCCTGAATGAATATTACAATTTTTATATTTGATTAGTCCTGTAAAATGCATTTAATTTTTTAATAATTTTTCTATCCATATATTTGATCAATTTATAGTTTCTTTTATTTTTATTAAAATTCTAGTAAATAAATAATTTTATTTATTTTACGTGTCCTAGAAGTATCGTGTCCTATTTTTTTAAAAATTGATGTATCCCTGTGTCCGTGTCATGTCGTGTCCCGTATCTTGTGTCGTGTCCGTGCTTCTTAGCAAATAACCTTGTAAGCAAGCTTAAGTCCAAACAAAGTGCTAATCTTACAAGTGAAATTGTTTCTGTAG
This sequence comes from Apostasia shenzhenica, assembly GCA_002786265.1. Taxonomy (NCBI): domain Eukaryota; kingdom Viridiplantae; phylum Streptophyta; class Magnoliopsida; order Asparagales; family Orchidaceae; genus Apostasia; species Apostasia shenzhenica. The sequence goes on from KZ451993.1 coordinate 2,664,563, forward strand.
ATCTAAAGCATTGAATGGTTGATCAATGCTTCGATAGGGGATCCAACTCATTGAAATGTAACGTCTGCCCATCGGAAGAACATGAGATGCTTAAGGTATTAAATTCTCTGCATTAAAAATAGGACATTCGAATGATCATGTAAATTTTGTAAATATGTATCAATTTATGAAGCACGAGTATGAAACGACAATACGGATATGATATGATACAAATACGATGATGCGACAAACTTAAAAAGAATAGAATACAGATACGTCAGGAATCGACTGTTATATATGCGTGTATAATACGTTATATTCTTATATTTAATATATAGTTTTCTGGTAGATGAGGATGACTTATACAAATTATTGATATAAATTTCAAAAATATCTTTTAAATTTTTTCAAATTAACTATATTTTTAAAATATTTTCTATATCACTTAAAGCACTATTATGTACAATTTAACTTGAAAAAATAAAAATAATTTTCAACTATTGAATTTAAAAAAAAATTTAAATAATATAATAAAGATTGTTTAATTACTTCTCAATCCACTAGATTATTTACATAAAATAAGAGTTTATATATATATATATATATTAGTAGATTAGTTTGATTTTTAATTTAAATTTGATTCAAGTCGATCAGCTTAATACAAATGAGATACAATTAATAATATAAATACTGCGACATAAACTAAGATATATTAACGTGATTAAAATATATATGTTTTCTCTTTAATTTATTGACTAAATAAATAGATAAAATAAAAAAATTAAAATTTTATTTTTTTCACAATATAAGCTTGATTAAGGTAAAAAAAATGTGATCGACGTCTAATAAAAGTAAAGATAATGTCGATTAAGGTAGAAAAAGTAGAAACATCACTAGTATCTGTAAGATTACAAAAAAAGTTAGTTAAAGTAGACGACACATTTGCTTGTGAATACCAAATTTTTCTTCATTGCGGAAACACTGCGTGTGAAATTTTTTGCGATCCCAATTGCGTAGCCTAGTATATCTCTCTCAATTTTAACGTTGAAATCTATGCATGAGTTGTGTTTCATGTATGAGATATTTTTTTATTTTTTATCATGTAGGCTGAACCGATTATTTTAACATTTTTCTTTAATTAGAAGTATCAAGAAATATTGGATAAGTATTAGGGAAGTATCAGAAAGGTATTGGGTAAGTATCGAATTTTTAAAAAAGAAAAAAAATTAATACGCCACGTGACATATCAGATACGTATTGGTGGAGTATCGGGAGTACCAGTATTTTATACGGATACGATACAAATATATTAGGTTTCATGAAGTATCGGTGCTTCATAGGTATCAAATCTAAGTTTGTGAAGAATAAAAAATGGGATAATAAAGTTTCTTAAAAGGATTTTTGGCAGGGATCTTGTCGAATGTGAACCATAATAAAATAATCAATATTATAATTTTTATATTTATGATAAATATTAGCTGCTACTTTATAATTAGTATTAATTATTGCAATTTTACGTCTAATTGTAGCTTGTAATTCATGAATCTTAGGTCATTATGTAATTATAAATTTAAAGGAAATTATCAACCCTCTTAACAATCAATTCTTAAGTTTTCTTTTTGCTTTCAATGGATCCACATTGCGATGGCTTGAGCACCCCCACTTCTTGTCACATCTAATAACTAAAGGACCAAGCTCCCCTCTCTTCCCCTTAACAAAAAATAAAAATAAAAGGGACAATTATTTACATGCCACAAAAATTTTATATTATTTATTTGCCATAAAAAATTTTAAATATTATTTGCATGCCACTCTCCTCATAAAATTTAAATTATAGGGTGGCATGTATTTGAATAAGGGTGTAATATTTAAGTATTGTGTAGCATGTATATAAATGCCCCAAAATAAATGCGACCTGTGTTAGAGGACAATAGCATCATTGTTGGTGAGAGGCGAGGCCCGCATGCTTAGTGTAGGGAGTGCTCCATCGACAATCCGCCGCGATGACAGGCAGAGCTCCCAATGCCTTAAAAAACAAAACTAAATTTCATCCAATCTAATTGAAGTTAATTGTAATAGGCTGTTAGATCTTTCATACATAAATTATAGTGTATCAGTAGTTTGTTGGATGAATACTTAAAGATTTGAGATGTGCAAGCTGGAAATTATGAGAATTTGGTGTCTAATATATAAAATTCCATTTTTCTCGTCATTTTATAAATTCCCCTAATTTTAAAATAGTTCTCGTCCTAAAAATTCATGTTATGCATCTTTATGATCTCACACTTCTCTTCTGTTTATTACATTAATCCCAGCTACTCTCATATAGGTTGTGGACGCGAAAAATATAAAGCTGCAGCTTAATGAGTATCGCCATTCAGCTTTGTTTCCTGAAGCAGTTCTTCAAATTGCTTTTGCGGTATCCTCTCCTTGACATGCCATTTCTTTTTTGTGATATGGACCTTACTTTTTCTGTTTCTACTATTGCTTCTGAGGACCTGCAATTTTCCTTATTTTCTTTTTTGCTTCATTTCTGCAGTGCAAATTGTTCAGCCCAATAGTGTGAGTGCTTGGATGACACTGTTTTTGTTTTCATGCAGGATGTTGTAATTCTAAATAAAGTAGACTTGATTCATCATGAAAACTGCAGAGATTCAATCTGCAATGTTTTGGAGGACTTGAAAAAAGAGATTCACAATATTAATTCCCTTGCAACTGTCATTCAAGCTGTCCGTTGCCAAGTTGATTTACATGAGATATTGGACCGGAAGGCCTATGGTGCTAATGTTAGTAAGTAGTTGATCTAGGATAGTCCCATTCTACTTCATGTAGTACCCTTATTTGTTTTTTTATTAATTTTGCGTTCCACATTATCAGCATCTCTCTCATTTGGAGGCTTTGTTAGAAGATAGTAAGACGGTGCCTGCTGGGAGTCGTCATGATTTTAGCATACGAACTTTATGCATTGAGGAGCAGCAACCCATTGACCTAGCTAAGGTATTTTCTAAAAACTGATGGTGTCACTGTTGTTAGGTTGCCTATTGTGGGTTTCAAATATTTTTTCTGTGCTTGCTTGAAACATAGAATGACTTATTTTACTAGATAACAGCATGTTACTTTCTGCTATGATGAAGTCAAATAATTTTATATTTCTATTTGCGTATTTATGTAATTTCTATATGCACTGCTACATGACTAATCTGATTGAGTGAATCACTTTTGGTAGCATATTTAAGGTTAACTTCTTTGTCAGGAAAGGTTCTGTCTTTATTAAATTCCATTTGTACTATATATAATTTACTATAAAAGGTTTGTTTTCCTGGAGTTATCCATAATCTGTGGGTTCTCCTCCCTGTATATGATCTGCCTGAACACAGTAATTAGGCATATGGACTGAGACTATCTAGCTTATCTTCACCTTGGGAATCACTTTTTCCATAACATAATGTCCTTACCTGGCTTTCCAAACTGAGCTTTAGCCCTGGTTTTTTCTACCCTTATCCATTTTTTTTTAGCCTTTTTCGTTGTGGTGACATGCTTCGTGGTACATTTGTCTGTATGTGCTGCCACTTGGATGGTACAATAAGGTAGTACAAGTACTGATAATAACAACATGATAAGTGTAGGACAACAAATTAGGGACATGAATGGAGGGATTATTCTCTTTTTTGCCTTAGAAAAACACTATTGTTTTTTTCTTGTCATTTCAATTTATTTCCATGAATTTTGTTTTCACTTCTTCAAGCTATGTACCAATGAGGACTTTGTAGTTTGCAATGCCAATGTTTTAGAATGTTTCCTTATCATTCTTTAACGTCTGACAACTCTTTGGAACTTTCTATTTCTATTTTTTCTTCTCATTTTTTCTTTTAGTTAGAAGTTATTGGAGGAAGCATTTTTATCGATCTCGTTAGCATCAAATATGAACTGTACATCTTATGTGGCTATGATTGTAGCTAAACAAAGGGCTAAACTTTTAGATTAGGCACTAATTTTTAATTAATTAGCTAGTTAAGTACTAATTTACAATTAGCAAAATAGCACCATTACTACAATGCCAGAGATGCCTTCGGTCACCATTTATGGAGAAAGCGGGCGACTCCTCATATTCGGAGTCACTCGATAATCGGGTAACTTCTTGTTGCACAAAAAAAATAAAATACAATCTTTTGTGTTAACAATAAAGTAATTACTTCTTTAGAAAGCTTTTTCCAGAAATAAGGTAGTATAAGTATTGATAATTACATCATGATTAGAATGGGATAACAAATCAGGGACATGAATGGATTATTGTCTTTTTTGTCTTAGAAAAACTTTTTTCATTTTTTTAGAAGTGTAACTGAACCGAGCTGAACTGAGTTGGGCTCTGTTCATGTTCAAACTCGTTTGATGTTATGATGTTCAAGCTTAGCTCAAGCTTTTCACGAGCTTTGATAGTGTTGTTCAAGCTCACTTCGTTTAAGAAAAAAACAGCTTAAGCTCTGCTTGAGTTAAGCTCAAACTTGGAAGCAGGCATTTAAATGCTCTGCAGCATGTTGTTATGACACGGCGAGGGTAATGAAGTGTTGGTAGATTCTTGAGGCTCTAATTACTGTTGAATATTCATCAGTAATCATACAGCTAAAGCCCTCTTTGAAAAGTAAAATTATATCAGTGCCATCCCTTTAGTTGCCCTTCCATACTATTTTTCTTTTTTTGTCAACATCATGTAATGTAGTTTTATCAAAAAGAAACATCATGTAATATAGTTATTATTAGTTAAGATAAAAATATTAGCCAGCAATAAACTAAAAAGCTCATATTATTATACCCTTTAGCTTTATCTAGCTTTCTCTGCATCATATGACATAATTAAGATAAAATTATCAGCTAATAATAAAATAATAGTTTATATTTTTTTTTTAAAGAACTAAAAGTTTGTATTATTGTAATAAACATATGTCAAAGTATTTTGTTTATCAACAGGTAAACACTTGAAGTATGTATTAGATTTCGAATAAGTATGAGCATATACATAATCTCTAATGAACTTTAAATCAAGCTTGTAATTGAGCTGTTATTGAGCATTAAATGAGCATGTTCATGAAGTTTATATGAACAATTCATGAACGTATAGTAAATTTAACATACAGTAGTTAGTAAATGTAGTTATCTATTTCTGATACATGCATTTAACATACAGTAGTTAGTCAATGTCGTCAAACGTAAATTTAAGTAAAAAATTGATGAACAAGAGAACTTACAAATCCTTTTAAGAATGAATCATATGTGTAGTAGTTTGTGGGCTCCTATGTGAGTGTGAAAACTATGGTAAGGTGTACCACCATGTGATGTATATTTGGAGTGCATGGCTTAGGTGGCACCTATACTCTTTCGAGACGTCGATCTCACATTTCCATGTAGTGTTGTGCTCGATGAAACAATTTGTGCTGACTCACGCTCCATTGGCTCTAGCGAAAAGCGCTACCGGTGCCGTGCCCAAGCTTACAATATAGGACACAAACATAATAAGATGCATACATGTATATAATCAAACATACAAGCATACATGTACATCCAAAAAACAGAGTAATAAAATAAATTATGATATACCTATTGAAAATATGAAACTATGTTAAAAAATTATCATTTTGTACAGCAGCACTGAGCAAACACGAAACTGTGGTGTGCACGAGATAGTGAAGAATGCTAAGGAGGAAATGGAAGGAGAAACAAATAGAGAGAGCAACATTTCGATCATTGGTGGGCCTTTTTCCTTTTCTTTTTGAGCTTGACAGTGGCGCTGTCTAAATGGTACTTATTTTGCTAATTATAATTAATTGTTTGCTTTAATTAACTAATTAATTAAGGATTAATGCCTAATTGCCATACACGTTAGTTCAGGAAATAAGAATAGCAAGGCTGTCGTGAATTTCATTTTTTAGAGCATTGTAGTATGGATGTCTTTGCTTATATTTTCCTTTGTACAAATGCATGGCATGCCTCAGTGCGTAGAAATGGAACTAATCACAAGACATGCGTAGGACTCTATGTATAGATCTGATTTTTATTGTATCTTTGTAATATTAGACGCATAATTGCCACTTTTTATCTTGTTATGTATGGTCAGTTCGTTGCATACTTTCTCAAAAGTCTTTTCAGCTGAAGGTCAGAATCTTCTATTGTTAGTATCTATAAAGTACTTGCTTGAGTTTCTACTTCTATTTCCTTTAAATGGTCTTAAGTTTGACCTTGATTTACATCTGTTTAACCAGGTTCGTCTATGGCTTGAGGATCTTCTTTGGGAGAAAAAAACACATGGGGATGTATATCGCTCTAAAGGCGTTCTGAATATTTGTGATTCAGATCAACTTCACACCTTACAGGTCTGGCGTGTCAGCCATAAATCGGTCGAGTTTTAGTTGTGTTACTATCAATTTGTTTGGATATGTTACTTTATTTGCTAAGGAAAAGATTAACGACAATTATCCTCTTAGTGGAAGAGGTTTTAAGTTAATAGAGCTTTCAAATTGAGTCATATGAAGCATGGAAACTTCAGAGAAGTCATAATCCAGATTCCTTTTGGATGAAAATCTAAAATTGAATATAAGAAAGGCTCTTATTGGTGTCAGTTGTGACCATTCTTATTTATGGAGAGTTTGCTTGAGAAATGCTAGCTTATCTTATTTTATTTTGTTATCTTTTTTATGTATTGCTAATTTGCTTTTCTTTCACATGAGCATGTTTGTATGTTATGTTTTAGGATAAATATCATCCAAGTTCTTGAGGTTATGGGATAATATCACATAGGTCCATGATTTAAAAAAAAAAATTATCTGGGTTTTTAAAATTGACATAAATATTTTTTTTTAAATGTTTTCATCAATTCTCTGTTAATATCTTAACAAAATTTATTTTCAATTAGTTCTTAAATTTCAAAATGATAAAAATGTCCTTTCATCTTCATTTATTCTTCTTCCCAACTCGCTAGATTAGCTGCTTGATGGCAGCAATGATGACCACCTCAACTGTAGCAGTGCTGTGGCCCGCAAGCTGTACAGGGCCATGCGTAGCTTCAGACAGGGCTGTGTGGCCCCTCGCAGGCAAGCTGCGCATCCCTGCTCGTGGGCTCGAGTTCCACGATCGTGATGGGGCTCTGGTTTACCCTGTCACACGAGTAGGATTGCACAGCTGCATGCCCCGCATGCAGTCGCTAATTGTTATCACTTGCCAAATACTGAAGGGGAAAGGGAGTCGGAGAGAGGAAGAAGGGTAAAATTGTATGTTTGTATGTTTTTGTTTATTTTTTAATAGATGGATCTCGAATGTAATACTTTAAAAACTCGGGGATGTATATGAAAGATTTTTAAATTCCTGAACCTACGTGATATCCGTTAACCTTAGGGATCTGGATGATATTTACCATACATTTTATTTAGTATGTCTGAGGTAGATGATTATCCTTTATAATTAAACTAGCTTGGACTATCATACCTTCTGCACTCAATCTAAATCACATCCAACCAGTAAGCTTTAAGAATAGATTTTGTGACTGAGACAGTTGATCCGTAAATGAACAATCATGTAGTTCATAGGCTTCTGGGTTTGAGGAGGTTATCCTCTAGAAAAGTCGTGATTGAAGTGAAATTTGGGGTACTAGTTTGCCATCAGACTGAAAAATCTCCTTTTATGGAAGGTTATCTTTTTTTCAAGATTCTGTGCCCTTTCTTGACAGGCCGTGAGAGAGTTGTATGAGGTCATTCCAGCTCGTAGATGGCTCGAGACCGAGAAGAAAATGAGCAAGATTGTGTTCATAGGCATGCTCCAGAACTGGATTCAGCAGTACTGCTTTGATGTTTAGACCCATGTACGTTATGCGAGTCTTTGATCTTTCACCTTTTTGCAGGCCGGAATCTGGATGAGACAAATTTGAGGAATTCTTTCAGATCATGCATATTAAAAAGAGGTAAGATTTAATTTCTCTTACATTTGTTACTCGTATGTTCACATCTATATAACACAAAAGTATGGTTTTATGACAATTACATGATGCAACCTCTTTTCTAATATCCTTTAAAAAAAAACTGTTTTCTAATATTTTTTGTTGTCATCTCTATTTTCAGACTCTGGTGCATCAGCTTAGCTTTATTTCCGGTAAGCTATTATCCATGCGCATGAGGTCATGATAACTTCATTTAGGTGAGTGATCCAACTTTACATTTAATAAACCTTTGTAACTTGAAAACTTTTGAACTCTTAGGTTTCCATGATGTGATGAGCCTGTACAAAAAATGAGTGAGTTTTTTTTTTTTTGAAATTAAAAATGAGTGTTTTGGGGTCACCTTCCTCACTTTGTCTTGGTGTAGTTTTGAAATGAGCCATGTTACACAGCCCACAAAACTGACCATTGTAGAGCCCAAAAGTCAATTTTGAGTTTAGTTCATTGAATTATCTAATGGACTAAAGATTTATTCTATTGGATAATATGGTGGATTAAACTCGAATCCACTTTTAGGCTAGTTTGTTTTTTAGCTGCATAATTTTTTCCTTTTGAAATTGGCCTGAATTTTGCTGTCTCTGAACTTTTTGGAAGAAATTAGACAATAGTGCATGTGTATAAAATGGTGAACATAATCATAATTCATGAACTCAAAGGCCCCGTTTGTTTGAAAGTTAAAAATTAATCTGATTTAATTTTAACCAGGCATATCGCATCATACAAAATTTAATATTAAAAATTAATTTTATTTCACATTCTACACAGATTACTAAAATAATAACTAATTTATATCACATCCCTCACATATTTTAATATAATAACCAATTTCACTAGCCTTGGTAGAAAAACAATGATGGTGACTCAGACATGATCTCAATTCATTGATGTTCAAAGTCAAAGGTAAATATTTTCCTGCTGCAAACACTAAAGAAGCAACCATGGGAAGAAATCTGTCCTTCGACTAGTGCAACATTCAAGAAGCAAAGACAACCATTGTGAAGGGAATTATCTAGCGAGTAGATGATGGCAAAAATATTAAAATTTGGAAAAACAAGTGGATCCCAGTGCCTTGGCTATTAAACCTGCACTCTAATTAAATTCCATCACGAGGATGCCACAGTAAATTCTTTAATTAATACTCAAGATCACAATTGGAACCTATCGACATACATAATTTTTACACCGAGGATATCAATGCTATTTGCAGCATTCCACAAAGGGATATCCATTTGCCAGACCGCAGGATTTGGGCCATCCACCTGTCAAGAATCTATTCTATCAATAGCGACTACAACTTCCTTCTAAATTTCATAAGCAATACACGCAAGTGGCCACAAGGCTTCAAAACTCCGTGTCATTGCAGAGCGATCTCCAACAACTAGAAAAATCAGTTTTAAAAAATTATTTTGGGCCTATTGTCAGGCTAGCAAAATCAAATGCTTTATTGAAAGCTATACATGATTTCTTGCCTATTTCCTCTAATTTGCAGATCTAGTAGCAAGCTTAAGAATTCTAGATGCCTCTTTTGCCACAAAATGAAAGAAACTGCCTTTCATGTACTAACAAATTGCATATTCACAAAAAATTTTGGACTACCGCAGGATTTTCCAGAGAGATCACCATGCCAAAGGTGTCTCCTATTGATAATTGCGCAAGTGGATACAAGCAAGTTGGAGGGTCCTGGCCAATCTAAAATTGAACTTTTCTTTGACATACTATGGCCAATTTGGCGAGAAAGGAACACCAGATTGTCGGGAGGGAAGACTAGAAATCTAGAGAAGATTACAGATTTTGCTTTGACCTTCCTTGATGAGTTTGAAACGATTTAGAGAACAGAGGCCTCCTTAACCAATGGTTCTTTAAAGCCACGTTTGGTTCAAGCTTTTTTATTGACATAAAAAAAAATTATGTTTTAAATTTAATGGGAGAGAATTATTTTACTATTATAAAGTGTGTAAAATATGAAATGCTTTCAATTCTAACATTCATATTTGTATTGGAGTGAAATAAAATTGATTTTTATAGTTGAAATTTATGTTGGGCAAAAACCTTACCTCGAACCAAACAAGGCCTAAATGTTTGGTCTTCACTTCTCAAGTTTTCCATTAAAATTAACTGTTTACGCAGAAACCCAACATCTCAATCGTCCACATGGCGCAAGTCGAGTCAACCAAGTCGTCTACAAGCCAAGCTAGTCCACACACAATGGACGGACCAAACAAGAGCATGGTTTGTCCGAAATCTTTCTCCATTTTACGGCTCCTAAGCTAGCCATAGAATTCAAGTTTTGGATCATCCTCTGCCTAAGCTCCTTCTGTACCTAGGGATCCCAGACAGCCGTTCTAGGACAGTACGACAGTCGCTCAAGCTTCCAACCACTCTGCAATGCTCGTTTACCCTATCTGTCCCCTATATTCCAGTAAATAGTATACAACAGCGACGTCACGTCACCTTTGTCTACCTAATTCTAAAAATTTGCCATGCAAAAGCCATAGAGCAGGGAAATCATTTACGTTGCCGAGCCGACCGTCCAGCCATTTCTCCGGTGCCATAGATTGTAGAGCCCGTCCTCTTGCTGAGACATCTGCATCAAGCTCCACATGGCAAAAGCAATGCCGTCCTAACGTCCAAGTTACTCTAGATGACCAAGATTAAAGAAACTCCCATTCCCTATCTTCATCCCTATTATGGCTACAAATACCAGGACTTAATCTAGTTCAAAAGTTCACATCTTGTATTTTTCACATGTACTCTTCTTCAAATATAGTGAAATATTGAACTTGCTTAATCGGTGGACATAAGAGCTCTCTGAATTACCTACATCCTTGTGTGGTTTACTTTTTTCCGCTCTCCTCTTTTTTTCTAACTAATGACCTCTCCCCTCTCTCGTGCTTGCCTATGGAAATGCAACACGCCACCTTCTAGCAGAGCTCTCCATTCTCTTATGTTAAACAATAATTCTAATGCTGCTTTAAAAATAAAAGAAAACTGTGTTGTGGTCGCTAGAGATTCTTCAAACAAAGTTCTAGCCTGCCTGGCCGTTAAAAGTTTTTGGTTGCTTGAACGTACAACTGTAAAGTATTTAGCATTGGAGCAAACAATATTAATGCTAGTAAATTAAAGTGAACATTTATATAAAAGAAGATTAGCCAAAGGCCATCAAGCTTATTATTTCTCCTAATCTGTGTTTCTATCATTGATGCTCATCTTCTTTGGAAGGAACGTATCAAATATTTCAATAGTTGCTTTTTCTCTCGTATTCATAGAGACGAGAGAACAAGGCAATAGCCTACTTTGCTCTTCAGTTAGATACTTAAGCATTTGGTTTGACACCTTCAGATTTTATTATTGAGAATGTGAAAAAGGATCTCTTTTGTTGATACTCTGATCTTGATATTGAAAAAGAAAAAAAGAACAAAATTATCCCTCCTTTATAAAACTGCCCCATTTTTATTCTTCAATAAAGTAATTCTCTCAAACTAAAAGCTCTATTTGATGTATGTGTATATTAATCTAGACAAACTAGATAGATAAAGCAGAGTCAGATCCCCTTAGGACAACTTCCAGTCGAGTGTTCCAACTAGACTACAATCCTCAACTAAAGGACATTCGTTATTTGAAAGGGAAACCACTAATAATAAGTAGGTCCTGAATCCACAAGGAATCTCTTGGATTAATAAAGGAGATGTGAAGAATTTATCAGTTAATAAAGCTTTCAACAGTAAATTAAAACAAATAGAATCTCATGGATAAGCGAAGCATCATAGGTAAATAGAAGAGACTAAGAATTGCTATCACGGGACTCGTTAATGGAATAATCATTAAAAAACCTCTAGAGGATGAATCATACCAAATCCAACCCTGTATTTAAGTAGATTAATTTATGCAAAGAAAACTGGTGACTAGATAAATTAGTTTTGCCATAAAAAAATGAATAGAAGAGAATTATGATTTCAACAGAGCGTAGTACATGTAATGACACGCAAGAAAGATAGTTTCAAATTCATAATACTTGCATTTCGCTATAGAGGTCAATAATAAAACAATTCTCATACCAATTTTTTTTCAGCAGCAATCAGAAATTCTTCGTCAGTTCAGCTAAATCAAAAGAAAACGTCATTTATTGTTCATGCAGACAAGGATATTAAACACCCTAATAGAAAAGAGATCCATCAATAAGCATCATCAAATTACTCACTAGTTCCTGCTTGAGCTCCCAATCGGTCATAGGAGAGTCGTCAATAAGATCGCTACAGGCTTCCTTCGTCAATAAGATCGCTACAGGCTTCCTTGACAGGCTAAATCAAAAGAGAAACATCATTTGTTGTAATGGATTCCGCGCCGTGCAGAAAAGGTCATTAAAAACCCAAACGGAAAAGAGATCTGACAAAAAGCATCTTCAGTTACTCACCAATTCCTGCTTGTGCACCCAATCCCAATGAAACGAAACAAAGAAGCCAATATCTCCACAATCGTTGTCAGGATCCGAATCGGTCATAGCGGAGTCGACAACAGAAACGCTCCAGGCATCGTTGTCATGCTAAACCAAAAGAGAAACGTCATTTGTTGTATCCGTGAAGAAAAGGTTACAGGAAAAGAAATCCGTGAATAAGCATATTCAGTTACTTAACAATTCCTGCTTGAGCTCCGCATCCAGATCATTCATAGCAGATTCGTCAATAAGATCGCTACAGGCTTTCTTGACAGGTGAAAGCGCAGACGACGACGACGACGACGACGACGCCTCTTCCGCAACCCTCTTAAGCGGTGGAACCATCGGGAACGAACGCCGTTCATTGCTGTGATCATCCAATCCGGAAGCCATGAG
>KZ451993.1:2677357-2722971 GCA_002786265.1 Apostasia shenzhenica
ACGACGACGCCTCTTCCGCAACCCTCTTAAGCGGTGGAACCATCGGGAACGAACGCCGTTCATTGCTGTGATCATCCAATCCGGAAGCCATGAGCTCCGAGGAATCCATGCGGCCTGCAAGTCTCGCAAAAACAAAAAAACGTAAACGCAAGGCGGAATAGCTACGATTAGGGGGATTCTACATATAAAAAGGAATAGGGTATGAGACGCAAAAGTCCGCCGTTAGTCGGATTAGGGTTGAGGATCAAACAAACAGACCCAAAATGATATTAATGTTATCATAAAAGCATTAAGCAATAGTATAATACCAAGGGTTACTTCAAACCTCGCGATATCAATGGGTCGCTAGCTCTCTACGAAAGTTCACTAATATCTATGTGAACTTGATATGAACTGATCAGTGCTGTCATAAATTGTGGCAGGTGATGAGATGAGCAACAAGAAGTGTATATTAGCAAGGAGACAGTGATCTATGAATATTGTTTCTTCTCTACAAGGATGAGAAAAAACTTCATTTATCGGATTGATGATTTATTTTCTTCTATTGGCTTTTGAAATGCTTTGAATTATGAATTTTAGCATTCATTAGGATTGTTTTTCGAGTCATTTCATTCTCCGTTCTTGAATGAAATGCTGCATTATCTCATGAATTCCTGTATAGGATATGTTATAGCTCTGTTTGGTGTAACCACTAAAATCAGAACCAAAATAGTATTAATTTTAAAAAAAATAATTAATAAATTTTTATTATATTTTATATAAATTTTAATATAAAAAAATATTATTTTACTTTATATATTTAATTATTTTTAATAAAATTATCAATTTTATTTCACATTCTAGATCAAAATATTCGAATTATAGTTTAGGATTAAGATGTGAAATAAATTTGATAATGTTATTGAAAATAATTGGGTATATAAAATAAAATAATATTTTTTTATATTGAAATTTGTGTTGAATGATTCGGGGCAAAAACACCTTTAGGAAAGAATCGATCAAAGATCTTGTGTTAGCTGGGAATATCACAGTTATTGATCGATCAGACTTGGCATGATTTGATTCAAACGACTAATAGACTAATCGATCAAATGATCAGACTCCAACGACTAAGTTGTCAATTGTACTAGCTGTTGGATCTTTCATTTAAGGGAGTTGGCTGGTTCATTGGTCTTTTTCTCGACTCTTGGGAAATTTTTTTGCTCTTAATATTCACGTCAATTTCTCAAGCTTTCAAGCGATTATAGAATAATTGTTTGAAGATTAAGCAAAGAACTAAAGCTCTAGATGCTCAAGTGTTCATTCTCTCTTCTTCTTGCATGCAAGCTTGATCTTTAGATGAGAAAAGTAAGTTTGATTCTTTCCAGTTCTATTATAATCTCTAAGCTTCCCTCCTTAGTGTTTTCATTCATTATTCTTGTGAAGAGGAATGAGCTTCGAGTTAAGGTTAGATTGAATAGTGTGTGTGCCTTCACTTATAATGAAAAGGGCTTCTAATACGTTCTAAAGGAGAATTTGGTTTTGTTCATACGGGCTTCTCTGCCTTTGACTAAAGAAATGTTTCTAGTAGATAGATAGCTGGATTGCTTTTGAGTCGAGAATGTAGATACCTTAAGATATCGTACCTTGTTATATAATGTGCCTTATAGTTGTGATTTCTCATTACTTATATATTTTATTTGTTTCTACTTATTTTCATGAGTGGTATCATTATTCTTATGCTAATTAGTTATATTTAAGTAAATTAAATTCATTGAAGCTTTAATTAGAGTCTATTTAATCTCCTCTAAATCCATATTAATCCTACAAACAACAATCTTTTCTTAACACCTTTGGTAGAAAATCTCAATAATTTGCAATCAACCTTTTTTCTAGCTATGATCTGAGCTTTATAGAGAGAAAGGAGGCCAGAGTTTCAACTAATCTGCATGGTCATATCGCGAGGTGTTCGTAAGTGTCGAATATGGTGCAAAGCTGACTAAGAAGTGGACCGAGAAGTCTAATGTGACCCATGGACGGTCAAACAGCAGTCATCGATCAACTGGTGCGGGCATGAGTGAATTCATGAGTGGCAAAAGCTCGATCTCTCATTCTCAAGGGCTGTAAAATGAATCAAACTGAGCTGAGTAGTAATTTGTTCATGTTCATATTTGTTTACAAAAATCGAACTCGAGTTTATTTCGAGCTTAGTTTGTGACAACATTTTAAGTGATAATTTCCTAAATGTTTACAACATTACATTGTTTAAATAAATCCTTTTCTCCAGTTGTGTGTTGTCAATACAAATTAGAAGCTTCAATTAAAAAGGTTCTCACTTTTATTGACTGTATAAAAAATTTAAGCTGTTTGATGATGAGAATATTTTGATCATTTGAGATTGCCTTGGGATTTTTGTTTAGTAAAAAATAAAATCAATTATGTTAAAAAGTGCCCATGATATGAAACGAAGGCTATTAATGTAATAAAAAATGTTGTTGTATAAAATAAAATAAAATAAAATAATATATATTAAAATTAATTTATTACTTTTTAAAATGAAGTTATTATTCAAATTTGTGACGTGACCGAAGGACCAAACAAATCAAAAGAAAATTTTTGTTTCAGCTGGAACCAAAGGAAAGGATTCATGTAGCCGAAGGATTCATGTAGCCGAAGGATTCATGTAGCCGAAGGATTCATGTAGCCGAAGGATTCATGTAGCCGAAGGATTCATCTAGCCGAGGGATTCATGTAGCCGAAGGATTCATCTAGCCGAGGGATTCATCTAGCCGAGGGATTCATCTAGCCGAGGGATTCATCTAGCCGAGGGATTCATCTAGCCGAGGGATTCATCTAGCCGAAGGATTCATGTAGCCGACCCCACCTAGTGGGATTAAGGCTTGGTTGTTGTTGTTGTAGTTGGAACCAGGTAATCGTCATCTACCACAGAGACATAGCAATCGATTTTGCGAACCAAGCAAGCATTTTAAGCATTGAGGCCAGCCCAGTTCTTGAAAGCTATCAAAGCTTCCATCTTCCTGAAATTCCTCTTCCTGAGCTTCTGCACCTTCAGCTTCTTGTGTCTCTCCATGAAAGCTTGCTTGTGCCTCCACTTATCAATGAATATCTTCAGTTCCTGAGCCTTCTCAACCACCTGCATTGCGGCATCAAAGAACCCTCCCTTCACCAAAGCATACAAGAAAGCATCCACCAAGGCATGATCAAAACTTATCCCTTTCCTCCTCACCTCAGTCCAGAGCAATAACACACTGAAATACTTCTCTGAAGATACATAGCCATTTATAAGTGAAAGATAAGTCTGGTGATTGGGCTCAAACCTCAGGAAAACCATCCTCCTGTAAGTTCTTCTAGCATCCTCCAGCCTCCCAGATTTGCAGAAGGAATGGATGATCGAGTTCCAATCATGGGTGGCGATTTCAACTCTCGGATCATCTACAACAGAGTCCATGAAGGACGCCATGAGCTCAGGTCTTTGGTTTTCCATCAATCCTGTCATTATAGTAAGATAGCTTGGTTTAAGGTCAGGGAGTCTGGTTTCTCTCATTTCCCTGAAAAGAGAAAATGCAGATTGGAAATCTTGAACTGACATTGAAGCATCAATTAAAGCATCATAGCTTCCTGCATCCAACTGAAGCCCAGCAGAGTTTATTTCAGCAACAAGTTGTGCTGCTTCAGCTGTTCTTTGTTCTTTGCAGTAAGCTTTTAATATCGAGGAATAGACCCCGAGCCCGATAGAAGCACCTTGAGCATTCATTTCATCAACAATGCTATGAGCTTTATCCAAAAAACCGAGGTTGATGCAAGCATTGATGATTGCAAATCCAGCTGAATTTTCAGCCCCAGCAGGAAACTCCTTTGAGGATTCAACTTCCTGTGCATCAACGATCAGCAAAGCTAGATCTTTGATACCCCCATTGTCGAGGAATCCCTTCACAATCTCAGAAAAGGATTCATCTCCAAGAAAGGTAAGATCTTTATAGTCACATTCCTTCAGAGTTTGCAGAATAACAGAAGAAACAGACTTGAATTTCCCCAATTTCACATAGCCGCTAATCAAGTTC
The DNA here is from genome assembly GCA_002786265.1 of Apostasia shenzhenica. NCBI lineage: Eukaryota > Viridiplantae > Streptophyta > Magnoliopsida > Asparagales > Orchidaceae > Apostasia > Apostasia shenzhenica. The sequence goes on from KZ451993.1 coordinate 2,681,419, forward strand.
CTGAAGAAGCCCCTCTTGTCACAAAAACCCAAAGCATCCATCAACTTATCGACCTCTTCTATCCTTCCTGTAAGCCCCTTGGAGGCATACAAATAGGCAAGAGAACTGAAACTCTCAGAATCAGCGGCCAATCCAAGAGCCGACATTGTCTCCAAAACCCTTTCGGCATGCATCACCGATCCCAAATCCTTGCAGCAACCTTCCAGCACCAAATTACAAGAAGCTAAATCAGGTTTCATAGATTCAATCCCATCCTCCAAAGAAAGCCTACAATTTTCCTCAAAAATACCCAAAAAGGACTCAAACACGCCATTCCTTCTCGTGAGGCGAATCAGGCAATGGCCCCAAACAGAAAAAGGAGCGAAAAATCGGTTTTTGAGCATGCATTTTACCAAGGAGAGCGCCGGGGCGGGAGTGTTGGCAGAGTCGAAGGAGGTGAAGAGGTCTTCCAGCGACTGAAAGGAAACAGAACGTGGGTTCTTCTCCAGAAGGAAGATGGCCGAGACGAAGGCGCGCTTGAGGGCGAGGCGGTCGCCGAGGGAGCAAAGGTGGGAGATGAGGGATGCCGAAAGTTGCGGGGAAGGGATGTGGGAATGCGAGGTTAGGGTTTTGAAGGATCGCCATGCCTCCTCCGTGTCGTGAGAAAGGAGAGAGGATTCAAGCGCGGATTCGATGGAGGACGTATCATGGGGATCTAGGGTTTTCCTGGGAGGAGGAGGAGGAGGAGGGGGAGTAGAGGTTTCAGGGGATTTACGGAGGGCAAAGATGGAGGGCTGGAGGAAGGAGTAGAGGGTTGGGATCTCAGCGTTCGAGGAGGAGGCGGCGGCGGCGGCGGTAGACGACGAGGAGGAGAGCTGAATCCTGTATTGAAAGCGGAGCAGGCATTTTCTCCACATAGCCCTTCATAACTTTTTCTAGCTACAAGTTTATAACTTTATATGGTAGTCAGGGGTGTCAATATATGAACCGATCCGCGAATTCGACTCGAATCTGACTTAAAAATTTTGAGTATAAATCATAAAATTTAACTCATTTATTAAATGGGTTGGGTTCGGGTTAGAAATAATCGGATCGAATAGGGTTCGAGTTTGGCATTTATCAAAAAATATTCTATAAATGGGTCGGGTCGACCTGCCAACCCGACCTATTTATTAATCGGGTCGGGTTCGAGTCATGAATTTTGACCCATTTAATAAATGGGTCTAGTTTTTGGGAAGAAACAGGGAAGGAAAAGAGGAAGAAAAAGGAAGAGCAAGAAAATGGAAGAATTAAAGAGGATTTTGGAGATTACATGCACACTAGATAGGTGAAATTGGAAGAATAGAATTAAAAGTGTCACTTTACTTGGTTCACAATATAGGCAAATCTCATGCATATAAATATAAATGAGATAGAGCTATAAATCTTTTACTTTGTGTGAAAAGGTATATATATTTTTCTTTAAAGAGGTATGCATGAATTCCTGATTTATAACTGAGTATTTTATGTGAAGAAATTCTGTGATTGCTCTGTTATCTTCTTGTTAATTGAGTAAGATAATATTGCGAAGAGTAACTTGAAAGCCAAGTTTAGAGAACTTATATTAAAGAAATGAACTGTGAAAGAAAGAGGAAGAAAAGGTGGTTCCTGATTTCTCATAGTATAGATGTCTGCCCAAACTAAAAAAGTGATGATAATAATACTGTAAGTCCAGTCTACCGCTAAGGGTAGCATTTGCAAAGATAATACTATAAATTCACTCTACTGCTGAGGGTAGCATTGATAAAGATGATACTGTAAGTCCAGTCTACCGCTGAGAGTAGCATTGATAAAGATAATGCTGTAAGTCCAGTCTACTGCTGTCTTGGCAAAAATGATGATGATGTAAGATCAATCTATTATTGAGGATAATATTGACAGTGTGGTGGAATATGTGGTATTATAGGTGGTCGCTAAGGACCATTCTAGTGAGTTTGGGCAGAGAGACAATATACCGAGAAATCAGAACCTGTTGAGCAATCGTAGTCCCCGCTGTTTGGTGGGACTGATGTTTGGTGAGATAATCGTTGTCCCTGATATTTGGTGGGACTGATATTTGTTGGGACAATCGTCATCCCTGATGTGTGGTTGAGCCCTGATGTTTGATGAGATAATCGTCGTCCCCGATGTTTAGTAGGACTAATATATTGAGTGGTACTATCATGAAAACACGAATGTTGTAAGTGTACCGATGTTATGAGTAAAACTAATAACACGAAGTTATGGAGAAACGATGTTTGAATAATTGTGGTTTGACGGTCTGATGTTCAGCAGCTGACTGTCAGTGCACATGTCATGGCCGAGGTTTGTGCAAACATCATTTCCGTGATTTCATATTTTTATAAATCATAAATGATATTATAGAATTTAATTGCATGGTACAATGAACCTGTTAAGGGATGTTGATATAAACTCTGTTAAGGATTGTTGATATGTAGGGGTGTGCAAACTATGGTTTAAACCGAAAAACCGAACCGAACCGTTTAAATTTAACGGTTTGGTTTGGTTTAGAATCTAGCGGTTTGGTGATGATTTGATATTTTGAATATTTTGGTTAATTGGTTTGGGTTCGGTTTCACATGTTTGAAAACCAAACCGACCGAATTAACCGAATAACCCACGTATTTATATTGGGCCGGTTCAGTTGGCAATTTGCCGATTTGGGTTCGCTCATAGATGAGTTCGCGAGAAAGAAGGCTGATTTGACCGACTGAGAAGTTTCAGATTATTTAGGGTTGCGCGACTTGCGCGGCTTGCGCTGTAGATCAAAGGGTTGCAGACCAAAAATATGATTTTAACCAAACCAAACCAAACCGAACCGATATTTATTTGGTTGGTTTGGTTTGGTTTATAATATAATTTGGTTGGTTTGGTTTCATTATATTTAAAACCGAATCCAATCTTTTTTTTTGGTTTGGTCACCAAACCAACCACTCAAACCGAATGCACACCCCTATTGATATGAACTCTGTACTTTCACACGATGTTAAGGTAATCTATGTTGGAGTGATTTTCTAACATCGTGATCGAAGTTTGGCGGATTGTTGGGATATTATGCGATAGCCTAAATCCCGTGATCGATGTTTGGAGGATTGCTGGGATATGATGCAATAGCCTAAACCTCGTAATCAATGTTTGGAAGATTGCTGGGATATAGTGCTGTAGCTTAGCCCTCGTGATCGATGTTTTAGGGATAACCCATCACAATATTTGGGGATAACCCCATGATCAATATTTGGGGATAACCCGTGATCGATGTTTGGAGGATTACTAAGACTAATGAATCTGATGTTATGGATGTTGTAGTCAAACATAGTGCTCGACATTGTGAGGAATACAAGAATTATTGTATTCAGTATTATGAGAGATATTTATCATAAGCACAGTGAACGATGTTGTAAGGGCTTCTGCTTAACTATAGCTGAGGTATAAACTGAGTCTGATAGTAAAAGTGATTGATTAATTAAAAATGTGAATATATATGCCCATAGAATGATAAAGCGTAGTGTATGATGGTGCAAAATTTTGCTTGTGACCACTTCTTAATGTCTATTTTTGATTATTTTGTTTATACAGACTTTTGGTTTTGCTTACTGGATCTATTCTAACGAACTCTAGCATGAAATATGACGGGTATTTCATAGCACAAAAAGGGACTTGGAAGAAAAACCAAACCAGAAAAGAGATAGAATTAGGGAGTTGAGAATGTGAGTTAAGAAATCTCAATGAATTATCATATGTATAAATGTAAATTATAAATTTAATGTGTTATGTACAAAAAGAAAAAAAAAATTAAAAACCATGAAATATACCTGTAACTAAAATCTATTAACTTACATCAAGTAAACTAAAATGGCAAATTGAATATTTACATGCATATTTCTCAATGTTTTTTAATAATATATTAATCTTTTATTTTTTTATTTACAATTCAACCTCAGACCTTCTAAAACAACATAGGTCTTTTATATAATTTTTAATTTTTTTATTAATTACTATTTAAATACTTATTATCAATAATATTTATATGTAAACTTTTTTAAATATTTTTTATGAAAATATGTGCTATTATTTTTTAACTTTAGAAAATTCAGGATTAAATTGCAAAATAAATAAATAAGAAATTTTATATCTAATTAAAGTAGGAAAAAAGAATATATATATTTTTTAAAAATGAATCTACTTGACAGCATAGCATATCAAATTTTCAAAAATAACTCGGCATGAGAAATATTGCGTACTCGCTCATAGTTTCTAGTCAACTAAAAAAAACGTGCCCACCCGTTTGTCATATTATTTCGGGAAGGAGAAGCAAATAACGTTGGTCTACCCAAAACCTTCTAACGCCATTAACAGTGTAACCATTTTTCTCGTCATGAATGCGAATGGCGCTCCGTTAATTGCTGAGTCAGGTGAATCCCACGTGTGCTAGGCAGCATATTATCATTAGTTTGTGAATTAATGATTTATTACGTTAGAAAAACAGAATAATTCTTTAAGGGAGGGACTACACGCCACGTACTACACGCCGAGTGGTTTTTGATGTGTTAAGATGTTCTTTTGGAATAAATTTTTATTTTACTATTTGATATAAAAACTAAAATCAAGACCAAAATAATATTAATTTAAATAATAATAATAATAATAAATAATTTTTAAATTATTTTACATAAATTTTAATATAAAATAAAATTATTTTACTTCTCATATTTAATATATTTTAATAAAAATATCAAATTTATTTTACATTTTATATCAAAATAACTTATTTTGCTTTAAGACGTCCTCGCGCCGAACAGAGAGGGGGACGAAATTTTCCCTTGTTTCTCTGATGTGCGAAGGGGGAGCAGTTGGGCAGGCGCTGCCAAGTTGAACTTCTGAGATCTCCGGCTCGCCAAATTCTCGTCGCTGGCCGGCCGCGTCTTCCTGTCGGCAGCCGCAGGTTCTCTCTCTCTCTCTCTCTCTCTCTCTCTGTCTTTCTCTCTCTCTCTCTCGTGGCCGCGTCCTAGGGTTGGGAAAATAGGCGAAAGGGGCGAACTAGAGGAAAAAAGGCGGGAAGGAACTTTTGGGGAGCCGGAGCTCCCCGCTGCCAGCAGATTGCCGCCGAATGGGGATGAATGACCATGGCAGCCTAGTCGCCAGATGCGTCGCTAGCTTTGAGTCGAAAGAATCCCATGCCAAGGGGGAAGATATGTGCCTGCCCCTGCATCATTCTTGTCTTGGCTGCCGCCGGTGACTGATTCCAACTACACTCCTCTAGGTTAGGAAAATGCCCACCATCCTGAAGATGAAGACATGGCAGAAGGCAATGCTCCATCTCTTGACAGTAGCCACACGGGGGCCTTGGCTGAAGAAGATGACGATGTTGACATCTGGAGAGAACAGGAACTCAACTTTAATGAAGCAAAAGCTGAAAGCCTCAATTCCTCTCTCCCTAGAGCTAACGGCTCATGGACTGCAGCCACAGTAAACATGGTTTCCAACCACACTCGTCTATTTCGCAAGATGAACCAAGAGACTCCCCTATCTCCAAATAGACAAGATTCCCTACAGGGATCCATCAGCAATTCTGGCCAGTCATAGCTCAACCAACAACCCGAACTGCACGAAGACAGAACTCTGAAGATGAGAAAGACCTTAGGTCTCCCGGGTTGTACTCAGTTGGTGCGGGACGGATAAAGATGTCAATGATATTTTATATTTATATTCAGCAAAACCGATTAGCAAATTATTTTAATTAAGAGAAAAGTATTTTCTAGATAAATTATATGATAAATAAGATTTTGAATCCCGTAAATTAAGATATTTTAAAATTAAAATTAAACTGGATCGTATGATAAATAAGAATTTATCAACTTAGATAAGGGCGACAAATTAAATTCAATAAATCAGATCCGAGGTTCAGGAATTTAAGATAGACGTCTCACAGTTAAATCCAACAGTAATTGATACACAAAGAAATATCTGGTCACACAATTAGAGTCAAATAAATAATTCAAGTCAAGCGAATAATTTGTGTTGAAGTTAAATAATCAGCTTAGTGGAGTTCGGAAAAGAATTTACCAGCGATTTGAATCGGAGAAGAGTCACTGACGATGATTAACTGATCTGATCGAGTACAAGCGACGCGCGGACAAAGCGCAAACTGCGTGCGGGAGCTAGCACAGGAGGAGAGCGCGTGCGGTCAGACGCGCGTGCGGGCAGGCGCAGGCGGGCGCGCGGGCGGCACAGGCGGGCGCAGGTGGGAGCGCGGGCAAGAGCGCGGGCAGGCAGGCGGGCGCGCGGGCAGGCGTGCTGGCGGGCGCTGGGCAGAGAACTGCACAGCGCTGCGAGTAGAGCGAGCTTCAGAGGCAGGTGAGTGCACTAAGATTTTTTTGTTATCTCTTTTTTTTTTTGAAAAGTGGATAGTTAGGCTAATTTGAGGATTCTTACCAAAGGCTAACCCTACCCTTTCCTTCACCGGAATATTGACCCCTTAACCCGGATCTAGGCTCTGAGAAAACTCAAATATAATTTCATTCATCAAATGCTATTTTTTTACAATGTAAGGCGACCTCTTTATATAAAAAGATCCCATGTAGAAATTTGAAAATACAATATTAAATAAAGGAAATAAAATACCAAATAAATAAAAGAAAATATGGAACTAATTCTATTACAATAAAATAAAATCAGCTCCAAATGTGGTGAGTCTTTAAATCTTTCAGGTATGCTTTAAATCAAATCAAAATAAAGCTAATATGAAAATCTCTAATAGCTCTAATTAATTTGAATTTGAATTTTGATTCAGCACATGACGTCATCCTAGCCATCAAATTCGTTGTTGATCTGTGTCCCCACCATCAGTCCATCAAACTTGGGAGGCCTGGGTATTCATGATCTTAATCTTTGGAGAAAGCAGTTCTTGGCCAAGCATGCCGCCAAGCTTTTCCAGAAAGATGAATGTTTATTAGAAGGAAAGTTTTATAGCTAAATACAAAGACAGAGCTCTTACCTTATCAGCTAGAAAGGGTGATTTTTTGGATTTGGAGGCTAATCTATTTGGGTGAACCTGTCACACATAACCTCATATGGTTAATCTTCAATGGTAGCTCCATTTCCCATGGAAAGACCTATGGCTCAGTACCACCCCCCACTATAATTGGCCCACTTTCGTTAGCATTGAGCTTTACAATCAGGAGCCTACCGTTGACGATCTCCGTATTGCTAATGATTGGAATCTGCCATTGCTACAAAGGCTGTTTGGCAAAGAAGTGATATCTAAAACTCTCTCTATTAGAAAGCAAACTCACCTCCAAGCTAACACTTTAGTATGAGCCAAGACTGAATCTTCAAAATTCCCAACTTCAGCTTTGTACAAAGATGAGTTCCAAACAACTTGCTGGACTAGGTCAGGAGCTTGGTGTTGGCAATCCAATGTCATACCCAAAATCCAAATCTTTATCTGGCGAATGGTCCACAATGTTATCCCAACTAAATCATGGTTGTTCAGAAAGGGCCTCTCAAACTCTTTCCTATGCATTGGGTTTGCTAACAAGAGGAAGACCTAAGTCATATAAGCATTAATTGTAAATTTCTGCAGTATACCTGAAGCACCATCAGCAAGATCCACCCTTTGATCCCCCAAAGCCTCAAGCGGGAAGAGAAGATGAAATTTCTAACTAATCTTTCCAAGGTTAATAGAAAAGATATTGGCCTCAACCTTGAACTAACTCTTCTTTACCTGTGTTAGAAAGCAAGACATGCCAAAGCTCATGATAAACCATATTCCCAACTTACTATCCTGGTAGCCTTCATCTGCAGCTATGTTTTTCCCACATACATTCCAGTTAAACTTCATCCATCCAGATTCCTCTGAAGCCAACCCAACCCCCCAAGGCTTATACAACTAAAGATTGTTAGCTCCCTCCAAAACATGGATGGTTGAAGATCAACTTAGGTAGCTTAGTTCAGAAACATGGTGTTGCAGGTGCAGCTTATTTAATTCATGATGATTATGGCCAAGTTTGGGAGGCAAGTGGTCGCAAAATACTCATTGACTCCATTCTCAAAACTGAATTAACAGCAGCTTGGGATGGTTTGAAAGCAGTTACCCTTTGGAAGAATGTAGCTCATGGTATTTGGCTAGAAAGTGATTCAATAGAGATGCTCGACCCATCTTTTGTGCCAGCACCCTGAAGAAAAAGCAAGTTTGAAATGGATTTTATAGCTCTGGATATATGTACCTCTCTTTCTGCATACCCACAATACAAAATCGCCCACCTTAGTAGGAATGCCAATGGGCTCTCAGATTATTTAGCCCATTTAGCAACTTTAAAAGACTTCACTTGGGTGATGGATATGTTTCTTTCCGTCGATTTTTGCACCCTCCGTTCAAAAGATGCTTCTTGATGTAATTTTACTCTTTAATTAATGTTAGGCCAAGGCCACCCATTCAGCTCTCTCTCTCAACCCCCAAATGCCCTTTTCTGGTTTTTTTCTCTGAAAATTGTTTTAGCATCTAGAATAACTGGTATCTTGAATTGTTAAAGTAGCCATTCTGTATTTTACTAATTTCATGCATCATGTTTGTTAATAGTTACTTTGAATGCTTATAATTTCATCCTCCCACTCCAATCGTGTAGTTTCATGTTGGAGATATATTTATGAAGGATAGAATTAGTTGAAATTCTAGTTGTTCTTGGTATAACATAATCATTTGTTGATAGTTTTATTTTAATGTTCAGAAATATGTGATTTGGTGATCTATAATGACCTTTCATTTTATGGGAGACCGGATCAGATTGAAAGGGTTTTGAGCCCCCTTTCGTCAAAACTACATAGTTTTTTGAAATCTCTCAACTCGTGGTCGCTGGGGTGTTGCTTTTCTATTTCTCTAGCATTCACCATAAAATCGTTTGAAAGGCATAGGACAATGAAGGAAGAAGTCCCAGTATTTCTTTCTTTTTCTTATTTCTCCTCTTTTCTTATTTTGTACTTCTAGTTCTCTCGTACTCATAGAAGGCAAAAGTAGCAACCAGATTCCCTATTTGTTCCTGTCAACATTTGTCATATTCCCCTATTACACTGTATGCTATTGTGACCAATCTAATGTGAGGATCCTTAGCAACCTTTTGGAAGCCTTGTAGTACATTGTCTTGTACTAGTCTTTAATATGGTGCACGAGTTTGGATGGCTCTCTCACAAGGATGACTACCAGTATTTGCTCGTTCAGGCCTACACGTTTTAAAATTTGAATCACTAAATCCTTGTGAAGGAAAGGGTATAGATTAACCTAGGTGATAATTCTTCGATAGCTTATTTATCATATTTTTAAAAAACAAAATCCACATTCTTCCACCCTTTTATACCTCCCCTAAAGGCAAGTAAGGCTCTGTTTGGCATTGCTGTGCTGTATAAAAAAGTGCTGTACTATATAGCTGTATAAAAAAGTGCTGTTGAATAAAGCTGTTTTATACGTTTGGTAAACTATTGTTAAAAGCTGCCATCAAAAGCAGAACTGTTTGGTTAAACTGCTGTGCTGTCTAAAATATTTTTATTTTTGACTAAATTAAACATAATTTAAATAATTTTTATTACATATATTCTATAAATATATAATAATTAACTCATTCTATTAAATAATAAAATTTATGTGCCATTAATTTTATAATATATTTTATATTATTTTATAGTTTATTTGTATATTATTTATAAATTTTTAAAATAAATTTTATTTATTTTATATTATATCTACATAAATATGTATATTTTTATTTTATTATATTAATAATATCATTTATTACATTTTTATAAAGAAAATATAAAAATATAAAAATTACGGCAATTGCATATTTGGTCTAATGACGGGACGTGAGGAAGAAAATGACGGGAAAGATTAGCAAGATGTGTTCGGTTAGAGATAGATAATATTAAGGGCATTTTTGTCCATAATTAATTAGGGCACAATCACTTTTCCAAAAAGCTTTTTTTTTTAGCTTTTCTCTACAGCTGTTTTTTAGCTTTTTGATAGCTGAAAACGGTTAAATAGCTATTTTACCAAACACAACTTTTATATTTTAGCTATATAAAAAAGCACTTTTTAATACCAAAAAGCTTTCCCAAACGCAGCCTAAATTTTTTTTTTTAAGGTGAAAGCAAGTTTTTTTTTTTGGGTAACTGAGGAATGGCGTAATGTGGAAAATGAAAGACACATTATGAGTCGATTTGGTATCAGCCCAATCTAGTAAGTTTCTTGTAAAATGGAGAGAACAATGTGTAAAATCCTAAGCGGAAAACAAAAGTAGAAGTCTTGAAGGCCTTTGCCACATCTTCTTCTCAGTCCTAGCCTCTACTTCTTCCCTCATGAGATTTTTGCCAAGAAGAGGGAGTCTCTCTCCACATCCCCCATGCTTCCACGCCACCCTTCCTCTTGAAGTCGAGTTCCAAAACCTTTATATACGAGATTTCTTAGAGACATCTTGTTTAGTGTCTAGCTTACTATTTGAAAATAAAATATAGAGTTGTGTTTATTTTAATAAAAAAGGAAATGGTTTTATCTTGTTATATATATATATATATATGTATATCAGTATATGTGTATATATGTTGGCATGTATGTAATAAAAGTTATAATTTTTATATGATTTTTGTAATTAATATGTAATATTAAAGGTTTGGGTGTCAACTAAATATTTAGGTGTTAAATATGTAAAATAGTTAATTTTTAATGGCATGTATATAATTTTCCATATATATATGTGTGATTATAAAGTTTTAAATCACTGTTTTTTTTTTTAAATTTCAAATAGAATATGAGAAAATTCTAAATTAATAAAATAAATTTCTAAAAGATTTCGCTTATGCCATTATTTTTGACCGGATTAAGAGCTAAATTTGAGCCAGTCTTGTCCATATAGTCATATACCCATTCTGCTAGGCGACAACCTATGCCGCTTGAAAATCACCAATGATGGCATGGGCAAAGAGTGAAGTATAACTGACGACTAGTGTGGTATCTCTCGTTTCCTTATTTCTCTTCCCATATTTGTTTTTTAAACTGCCTTCTTCCCATGGAGATGATGCTCTCTTTCCTGGAGTTTTTATCCCAATTTAACTGTTAAAGATGTTTGTGTTTCACTTTAGTGCCTGCAGGGTTTTATGGTTTGGACTAGGGTTTTGAGTTTCAATACTCCTTAATTTTCAGCATCTTCTGTATTATTCAAGTTTGAGTCTAGGATGAAGTTTTTGGTGCATATTTTTTTAGATAGTTTATAGAGTCTGCGTTATTATTTCAGAAAGTACTTACTCTTAAATGGAGTTTGTGTTGCTGATGATAGACTGTATTGATCCCTTGTTACTAATTTCAAATCATCATTTGCTGCTCATTTTATAGCTTGTGTTGTTTATAGAGTTGACCTGGAGGTTATTTCTTTTCTTCTGGCATTTTAGAGCTGTAAAGAGGCTATGAAATTGTTTGGCGTTGATGTATGGTTGATATTTTTAAATTCTTGAAGCTTATTATTCTTTTTGTGGTTTTCCTTTCATTTGCCCTTCACTTGTATTTCAGTTCCTACTGCTAATTACATTATTTATATTCCACATTTATTTGTGTTGGTGCTGTTTAATGCTTTCGTAGGGGCAAGGTGGAACTAGTCAGTTGTTATCGTTGTTGACTTGTTTATTAGCAGAAATGGCTGCTTATTTTACATCGAAATGGTCTACCAGTAAGTGACGCCAACTTGTTTAAGTTTCTATGTTTTTTAGTATTTTTCATGTTGTCATAGCCCTTATCCATTCTATGAATGGTAGCAAAAAATATGCTTGTAATGAAAAGTACTTGAAAATCTTCTGATTCGGAAGTGGTGTTGCCATTTTCCATTGTGCATTATGCATGTTGTGTAATCCGTACTACAACTAAGGAGATAATTAATCATCTAATTATGTTGCTTTCCTTTGATTATGCGAAGCATTGTAATAAAAAAAAATTGTGTTATAGAGGTCCTTGTATGCACTTATGGGAGGATCAAAGTATGACGTTCAAGAGAGGAAGGTGAAGGCAGAAATTCTTTGGTAATGATCACTAAACATGATCTTGAATCACTTGTGCCTACTTGGAGCTGAATGGAAAAGTGAAATCCATGTAGCCCACTAATAGGATCAATGTTTTATTGTTGTTGTTTGATGAGATAGAATTGTCTTTTTGTTTCAATCTTGTGTATTTTCATGAACTGACGTATTAGCTTCAAACTGTTTAAGACTGGACCTGCAAGGCTGCAAGCAACCATAAATAGCTTCTATTTTTGTTATTAAAAAAAATTATTTTCTTGTTTCTCCCATGAGTAGTGGCTAATTTTTTATATAATTTAATCCGTATTTTGAATATGCATGTGTATATAATTCTCCTTGGATCTCATCTGTAGATCTATACCTGCTTGATTTGCCATATCTATTACAGTAGGCAGCTCATTGCTGGGGAACCTGAGAAACAATATAGTTTTCTGTGCTAGCACAGCACATGAAACAACAAGGCTGGGAAACAGTAGCAGCCTTTTTCTTCAGGTTTGATGACTTCCCTTTTTTTCTAGATTTTGGGATTGATTCACCTCTCAATCCTGTATGTCTTAAAAGATTCTATTTGCTTTGAACTAGCTAACTTAATCTGCTTTTTGAACTTATTGTAAGCTCAAATATTGGGAAAAATAATAATACTAAAGTGATATTTGGCCTTAATTTTTTTTTTACTTTTGTAGCAGCTAAGAACATTCATACAGATGAGGACAAAATTGAAAGTGGTTGATAACTCTGGTGCAAAGTGGGTTAGGTGCATACAATCTTTGAAGGGGAGGAAAGGGGCACGATTAGGTGATACTATAATTGCATCTGTCAAGGAAGCTCAGCCCCGAGGCAAAGTGAAGAAAGGGGAGGTAGTTTATGGCGTGGTTGTACGTGCGGCAATGCAGCGAGGGCGATGTGATGGAAGTGAGGTGAAGTTTGATGATAATGCGGTAGTTCTTGTAAACAAGCAGGGAGAGCCAATTGGGACAAGGGTATTTGGTCCAGTGCCTCATGAACTGAGAAAGAAAAAGCACCTCAAGATTCTAACTTTGGCTGAACACATTGCTTAACAAGGTACTAATCATTGATGCATTTGTATTTTTTTTCAAATAATTTTTCAATAATATAACATTGATTTCTTTCAATGACCATTAGTAGTTAACTTATAAAATATCCTCAAATTACTATTGAGATGATGATGTTCAGCTACTGAGTAGTCACACTAAGGCCCTGTTTGGTGCAAGGACTAAAATCAGGACCAAAATGATACTAATTTAAAAAATAACAATAATAATAATAAATAAAATTTTTTAATCATTCTACACAAATTCTAATATAAAAAAATATTATTTTACTTCATGTATTCAATAATTTTCAATAAAAAAATTAACTTTATTTTACATCCTTGACCAAAATACTCGATTCCAATATTTTGGTCTAAAATGTGAAATAAAGTAGATATTTTCATTAAAAATTATTAAGTATGTGAAGTAAAATAATATTTTTTTTTTATATTAGAATGTGTGTAGAATAATTAAAAAGATTATTTATTATTATTGTTCTTTTTTAAATTAGTACTATTTTAGTCCTAATTTTGGTTCTCGCACCAAACAGGGCCTAAAGTAAATTAAGTTAGAAATAATTGAATAAGGGAGTGTCTGGGCATGGTACTCGTAGTTGATAGGTAGCACGACCCAGTCACCATAACACTATGTAATTTAGCAATCTCGATTGGTTACTGGTAATCAAGTGTGATGATCTAAAATATCAGACAGTAGCATACACACTACTAATGCTAATGTTTACTACACTTAGACTTTTCACATATCACTTCTTACTTTATAACACAACATTTTTTCATTTAATATAATTATTTATGCTCCTTCATTCTATATTTAATCCTAACAATACTGCAATAATTCTAACTTTCTTTTTTTTCGTCATTTCCTTATTTGCCTTGTGTTAAACTTGTAAAAATGTAGATAACTAATTAGGAGTCTAACATATTCTTAATAGATAAATTAAATTCAACAAGATAATAAGAGTACAACAAGTACATGTGAAATAATTAATGTGTGTTAATCAAGTGAATCATAGGCTAAATTTAATTTAGGTCTTATTTGTGGTCCTGATTTCTCAATTAACCTTAGCCACACTATTTCATCCATCACATGGGGGAGTAACATAAAAATAACTTGTTCAAAACTTTTTTTTATTTCCATGAGCATTATTAAATTTCGAGACTTTACAATAAGTGGGGAGATATTTAAAGTGATTTGATCATGTTCATCATTGACATTTAGCAGCCTTGAAATGGAGATATTGTTATCCAAAGTGTACTTGGACTTACTAGTTATTAGAGAGCTTTGTTTTAAATAGAGTTGAATGGACAAGAGAAATCTGTGCAGCTAACTTCAGTTTGTTTGAGATAAAAGATTTCATAATAATGTTGTTGTTGTTGTTGTTGTTTTCTTTTTTTTTACTGCTCTAGGCGAGGTTTGCTTTAAATATAGTTGAATCTACAAGAGTAATCTATGGAGAGCATTGTTGTTGTTGTTGTTCAAAATTGTTTTTAAGAGGATAGAGAGAAATTAGTTTCCATGAAACTCAGCTTTCTTTTTGCAGTTCTTTTGTTTGATTTTTTTGTCTTCGCTCCAAACACTACAATTTCCTCCATCCCAATTGGGAATTGTAGTAGTGTGGAATCAAACCCGAGATCCCCTAATTCCAAGCGAGCTCCCTCCCCACTAGGCTTTTGGTTGATTTGGGATATCCATATTGTACTTTAATTGGAACGGTGAATGCTATTTGTTTTCTCTTGGCTGATGAAGTAAAAAAATAAGTAAAACAAGTTTAGAAAAAAAAAAAGAAAATAACTTATAAAATAAAACGTCTCTGCTATATACTTTAATCACCCAGGTTACTTTTCTAAGTATCAATTACTTCTCTACTGTTCTGGTTTTTGCAGCTGATGGTTGAGCACAGTAATCACTGGAGAAGGGAAATAGTGCTCATTGTTTTCCACCTTTATGCTGATGGCTCATGCCATGAAGATTTGTTCACTCTATGAAATGCTGTCTTTGCATCGGTGGAGCTGAGTACGTTTCTAATATGTATTTTTACTTGTTAAGTATCAGTTTATGAGCATTTGCATAATTCTAAACTTATTTCTTTTTAAGAAAACCTGTGGTTGTGGTGTAGATTATGCAAAACTCCCCTGTTATTTTCTTGTAATTGGATGATCTCTGACTTTCCATAAAGAGTTGTTCATGTTATGAAGTTCTGTGTTTTCTTATATGGATTTTCAATGATATAAATCCAATTGCTTTAGTCCACCAAGTCATAAGAAGAAAGTGTTTGATTATTATTGATGCACACAACTCACGAATAGATTGGATGGATCAAAATAGAAGGTACTAAAGATTTTTATGCGAAAAAATCACTATGGAAAATATAATGCAGGAGAATGTGTCTTCTCGCTTTAAAGAGTGCTCATCAAAGAGCTCGGGAGAGGGAATGGTGGCAATTAGGTGTACAATAAATGTCTTCCATAAAAAAACGGATCCCCGCCAATCTATTGTGATGAAGGTCCCATTCAAATGGCAGTCTTTTATGTCTGTAGCTGGCGCATTGATTTCTGAGTTGACTTGAGCTATATTTGCGTACATAGCTGATAGATATTCCTTAACTTGTGTGAGACCCACGTGAAATAATTAAAATTGTTACAGCAATTCTTTAGGTGGCTTAAGGTAGAAACCTTGATATTCGTAGAGTTTAAGTTGATTAAAATTTTTTTCATCCACTTCATATTTTTGACTATGAATTGTTTCTAATTGTTGTCAAGGAGAGGTTTATGTTAAGTTGGTGTTGTTATATTATAAAATAATTATTTAATTTAATAATACATATATATTATTTAAAAATAATATTTAAATATTATAATATTTAAATTATATAATATAATGTTAAGATAATAATGAATTAAATATTTTTTAAATATTTTAATTGGAGATTGGGTTATCCAAATTTGAATTAAATTTGCTGTTTATTTTTGTCATTCACTTTCTGTCTACCCCCACCAATTTGTTCTTAGATATTCATTTTTTAGAATTAAGAGAAAATTAAAGGGATTAAACTTGGCTCAGCATAATTTTTTTTTTGGCTCAGCATAGTTTGTACATTGTAGAATTTAGGTTTAAAAAATATCAATAATTTGATGAAAGTTGTATTAGATTTCCGAAAAATAAAAAACCACTCCTCATCATAAATTTTTAAAATTTCAGATTTGCTTATGAACAGTATCCTAAACCAGATTTGCGTCTGATTTGAACAAATTCAACAAAAAATGTTAATGATGTAAATTTTAGAAAGTTAATTCATAGTCTTTTTTTATTACAATTAAGATGACATTAATTTTTTTTAATTTTAAGTAATATTTAGATATTCAAAATAATAGTTTTATAATTTTTATAATAGTATTTAAATATTTTATTAAATCAAACTATTAATTTCTCCAAATAACTAACTAAGGTTGTCAGAATTGGATTGGACAGATCAGTCGAACTCGTTTAACTGTGAACTGATAAGTATACCTGTTTGGTTTGTTCATAAAATCTAAATAATAATTTAAATGAATAAATATGTAAAAAAATTTGAATTTTTTTTTTATTCGCTCAACTCAATTTTTTTTATTAATTATGTGTGTGAATTGAGGATTAAGTTTAATTATATATTTTTAAATTTAGTTGATAGGATAGTAAATATTAGTTGAAGTATTAGTCTTTTTATTTTTTACTTTTTTATACTAATTTTAATTTTTAAAAAGTTATTTGAAATATTTATAAGATTAAAAATATTTATGATATAATTATGAGATTATTCGATAAAGTTCAACTAATTGAATTAATTAAACTCGATTAGTAATTCGATTTCAAAAACCTTGCAAATAGCATTGACATATCTCCCTTAATATTTAAAATTCGAAACTGTTGAATTAAAAAAGAAAAAAATGAAATTGTGAACAATGAATGGAGATAGACGGTGGATACATCGTCGGACAAAAAATTTGATGTTCTAAACAATTTTGGATTTGCATCGTTGTAGAGCATGGGGGCGGGCAATCCCCGTCTAGGTTTTTGGTAGTCTCTCCGTCGTTCGTTACGAAGAAGATAAACTGAGCAATGGTTGGTCCTCTGCTTCAAAGATCCATTCTTCAGGCCAGCGATGGGGTCTTGAGGAATTTGGTTCAGCCTTCTCTAACTGGCTGGTCGCAACGCTCCCAATGCGGCGAGCTCTCCGTCACATTCACTGACGCTTCTTGATTCACCAAGGTGGAATCTTTCCCCCTGTTTTTCTCGGATTATTTCTTGTTATGCATTGGGTTTTGGTGGCTAAAGATATAGGGCTTATTCCAGATTGAGACTTTCGCATAATTTTTTTTTCGGAATGTCTGTGTAGTTTTTACTAGTTTCCAGTTTTGCGGCTGTTGATCCGAGGTTTTGGGGTTTATGAAGCCTTGGAGCCAACTTGGTAGATTGATTCATGGAATGATTTCGTTCATGAGCCGTACTTAAGAGTTTCTGTAGGAGCTTCTTTCTGTTGGAGAGAAACTTGGTTCTATCTCAAGGGAGAATTTTTAAAATAGATTCAATGGATGATAGGGCTGACAAGAAGAAAGTTCAGTCTGGAAATTTCCTCCTCCGCAGATTATTCCGTAAAGAAATCAATAAACAAGATTTCACGTTTGGTCCTGATGAGAATTGTCGGGAGTCCATCAGAAGTTCTTCAGATATATCATTATGCCATGAGGCCTCTTTGGAGGAGGTGGCTTCTACCAGTAGGGTTTATAGTGAACACCATGTGGGTTCGGAATATGTGATGGACAATGGTTCATTGTTGAGTTTGCAGCCATGGATTTTCAGAATGGAGCAAAATTGGAAATTGGAAGAGGAAGATTCTGATGCTCTCTGTCGCTGGAGTCATGATTTGAGTGGTTATGAATGGACCCTGTGTGTTTCTCCAAATAGAATGCGATCTAGTAATTGGAACAATTGTGGAAAAAGACATGCACATAGACATATCTTAAGACCTGTAACTTACACTGAGAATTTCATGCCCCATTTTCCTGATAATGTTGGGGTTGAAGAGTATGCATTTTCTTCACTTCCTTCTTCACCTGTAAGAAGTGAGAGGCTATCTTTTCTTACAGACAAAAGAACAATGAGCAAACTAAGAGATGACGTTGTAGGTGAACAGCCTGAAAGTATACGTATCAAAAATAATGTTTATGGAACATCATTTGAAAAATCTCATAATCAAACCAGCTGTCCAACTATAGGAGAGTCGACAACTGTGATTGGTGTTCCTCAACTACCCGAAACGAGAAAAGCAAAAAGAAAGAGTAGAGAACCGATTGCAAGCATAGATACCTCCTTCTCAAATAAGTTATGCAGGACTTCAAATCCCCATGGTATCACTCTTTCTTTCTCCTCACATTACTTCAGTGTCTGCAAGATATCTCTTTTATATATTTGGAGCTTTTTCTATTGGTAATCAAGTCAAGTTTGATTTGCTTTGGTGGGCTTGCATATCTTTGTCGTACCATATAGAACTTAAAACAATTTCTATAAATCAGGATTTGGCAACTGTAGGAGTTTATTTGAAAATCATTGAAACTTGTATCTCTTCATCTTAATACTCACATGATTCATTCTACTTGCCTCCTTATCATTTTAGCCAATGCAAGATGCACGTTCTTCTCTCTTCAAGATTGGTACTGGCTGTATGTATCATTTTTGCGAAGGAAACCATAGGACAGTTGTTCATACTACTACAACGGTCATCAAAATTAGCACTACAATTAGCATTTATTGCATCATATATCCTTGATAATAAGTTTTGTGGCATATGTTTTAGTATGATATAGTAGTTCTCTATATTTTACCTATTGTTAGAAATATATTAAAAGAAGAGAGAGGATGATAGTAGGTGAATCTTTAAGGATGATTGCAGGTGATTCGTTGAATTAGCTATCTTTATTAATTCATGGAATGTGCTAATACATGTCTAATTGTTGCATCAAGCATCTAGCGTATCCGTTTGTGCCATAATCAATTTTGGAACACTAAAATGATGCTAAGGTGGCATTATGTCTATTGTGTTGAATTTGATGACATAATTAATGGAGTCAAGTTCGAGTGATCAATGTATGTTGACTACTTGCAGAGTTTTCTCTTACATAATCAATATCCTCAATGTAAGGTTTTCTTGTTTATAATCCTCGTTTATCGAATTTTTTAGATGACTTATAGTAAAGTTACTCTTCGTTTTTGGTCTATTAGTTTTCTTCGTCTTCCTTGTTGAACACGCATAATATATTAATCTTTTTTCTACAATATTTACTAAATAGGTGTTAATTGCAAACTCTTTCTGACCCGATCACTTCTATCTTACCTACTCATTTATATATTCAACATCCTCACTTTTATAATACTCAACTTCATTTTAAGATCTCTGTATGGCCCAACTCTTAAATCCATATAATAAGTTGGCTTTATTGTTGCACTTTTTTTTTTTTGAAGGTCATATGGCATGCACTGTGACATGATTTTTATGGTATAGGAAGATAATTATTGATTTGAAAGAGAAATCTATGACTATAACTTGACCTGGTAGGGTAAAGTGAGCGTGTATTTGAGAAATTAAGTGACAGTTCCTCACGACTTGTGTAATTGAGATACAAATGCTTTTATGATGGTTGTTACGTTAGAGTGAACAATATTAGAAATGATAATATCTATGTGAAGCTGGATGAAAAAAAGGAAATTCATGAAGCTAATGCTAACTAATCTGGGTTATTGGTTGTTGTTGTTGTTGTTGAACTCTTCAAATTATTGTTGTATCACATAGTACTTCATTAGCAATTTTATTTGTAAGCTACCAAGGTTTCACTTCATTTGCATCCTTGTATCTATATATAGAAGAATCATGTTATCTAAATCTATCTTCTCTAGGATTACTTTAGCATTGACTGACTATCAATCATAGCTAGATTTAATTCCATGCTTGCCGACTTTAATTTTTCTAATGCTTTTAGCTACTATGAGTGTTATATATCCTTATTTACTCATTCCCACGTGAATATTATTTCTGTTTGAAAAGGTTCTCTGGCTACTTGTTTGTAGTTGATTGATTTTGAAGCTGAGTTTGCACTTGATGGATGTGAAGCATATTGTGCTTTCAAACCGTTACTCTTATTGAGGAAAAAATAATTTTTTATCTTTTGTTTCGACAATTATGAGTCTCGTGTCAAAACCATCTGAAATATACCTACTGGATGATGTATACCTAACAGGTTTTGTTGATGGGATCTTCTTTTTCCTTCTTGGAGTCGCAGTTGGGTTTATATCCTCTATGCTCACAAATAAATTGGAAGTGGAGAAATTGAAGAAGCTTTTGAAGGACAATGAAGATCTGGTTCAAGATTTACACGAAGAGCTCGAGATGAAAGATTCATTGACCGTGAAGGAACTAACCAATAGAAACCATGGAAACCAAGAATTTGAACATTTTGCTCTTAACATATGCAAGAATGTTCTCCAAAACCATAAGTCAGAAGGACATGATGCTTCATGGCCAATGGATAATTGTGACCATGAATGCTTAACTATCATTCAGAACTGCCCAGAGGAACTAAGTGAGATAGAGGCAGAGCTTGAAGCTGAGCTTGAAAGATTAGAGCAAAACATCACTGCCTCGAGTATAGGGCAAAAGAATTCTAATCTTAGTCAGGTATTAGTCATCTTTCTTACTCATCCATATTTAAATCGCATATTTTGATTCATCATATGATGTTATTTCTGCATCTTGTTCTTTATTATTTTTACTTGTTTCTGTTTTGCATATCTGTCGATGTGCCATTACTTCCATGTACAATTAACATTCACATTCCTTATGTTTGTTTGAACCACAGCCTTAATTGAAGCTGATCGCAGTTAATGCTCTACTTTAAGTCTCAAATTTAAGAATTATTTGAGTTTCTGTGAGTTTTCAGGTTTGGTTAAAGCACTAATTAGAAAATAAAATGAAGATCATTTGAAATAGTTTAAAGTAAGCCTTAGTTAAGCTTCACATTTTTTGATTGTTACAGTGAAATACTTGGAGATGTTTTCATCTTTATTTTTATATTAGTTGCTTTATTCTAACTTTTTCCCTAAATTGATGCTTGAAACTCCTTTCCTGTTACAGCTGGATCAAGAGCTTGTAGCAGATGTCATTGTTTGTGGTGAACTCCGACAAGATTTGCTTGACAATGATGCTCGAGAAGGTGAAACCGACGTCAACAATGGCACGTGCACTACCTCCGACACGCATGCCTACAATCCAAATTACTCTGTTTCTCCTAAGGAACTCAGTCTACGACTTCACAAGGTAATCGAAAGTAGACTGGAGGCGAGGATCAAAGAACTTGAGACTGAACTTGAAGAAAGCCAAAGGAAACTTAACCTTGTTGAAGCTGCAAAGTCGTGCTCTCGACAATCATTCTCAGGCGTTGGTGTTGGTTCCTTACACCTTGACAATAACCCAACTTCATTTCAAGAGTCAGATTCACATCCTCTATGCTTGAATCTCGCTGATGATGCACTGAATGCCTACAGTGAGGCTTATGAGGATTTCATCAGATTAACAGAGACTGAAGAGGATGAAAAAATGTCATCCATCAGTACTGGTGATCTACCAGGTGTAAAGCAAAGTAATTTGTCAAAAGAGTTTAAAATATCAAAAATGGAAGCTTGGGAGGATCTCTACTGGACAGAAGGTGAAGAAGATAATCTGGAAGATGAGGGGAAGGATTTGATTCAGAAAATAGTAGAGAAAACCAGGCAAGGATCTCCTGCTTTGATAAATGCTCAAAGAATGTTATTTCTGATGGATTTATGATTCTTTTGTGGTACGATAAAAAGCATTTCTTAACATCAAAATTAATGAAAATATTGATTTTAGGAAAATTGTGAGATTTTGTGCTGTTGTGATTGATCAAAAACTTGCCTTATTTTTACCAAATTGTTAAAAAAATAGGCCATATGCTGAGCTATATGCAGTGGTAGCAATCATGAGTGAAACGTAGCTTGCACGTAATATAGATTGAAAATAAAAAATCAAAAATTGATTAATTTTAGATTGAATTGAAATTAAGTGTATCTAAATCAGCTGACTAACAAGTTAAAAATTTGACCCGACTATAATTTCGAGTTGAGATATGAGTGAAAATGTTGTTTATAAATTTACATTCAAAATAAAAAATATCATTCCACGTGAAGAGCCAGGCCGCTTTCGACGTTCTCCTGCAGACATTGGTTGATGCAAGTATCTTGAATTAGGAGAACATCAGAGGCCCAGCGGTTTTCCCTTCTGTGATCCTAAGGGACCGGATAGGTTCTTCGACATTGGGAGCCTCTGCCTAGAGGAGATTCCTCCATCAAAGTCCTATGCAAGCTGGGGGTATCAGCTAGCTCCCTTCCGGAGAAGTCCTGAAGAAGACCAGACTACTCCTCTTGAGGCCAGCTGGTTGAGACGAATGCCACCTTCCCCAGTCCAGCAACAGGATCAGTCAAGGAGCCATAAGTGACCTGTCCCATCTCAACCAGTTATATGATCGCATTAATGCAGAAGTAAATTTTTCATATTTTTTTTATGATCGCATTTATCCTTTTATACTTGATAAATAACCTCAATTATCATAGAAATTATTACATTCAGATTCGAATAACTTAACGCCTTTAAAAAAAAAAACATATATTCAATGCATTGGTATGAGGAAGCATAACAAAAAAGAGTAATGAGAGAGACCTGCTCACTTAAATGGAGAGGCAAATTTACTATTTTATAAACTTTTAATATTAAAAAATCAATAATAAATTTAATTAATATATTAAATTTCATGATGTTATGTCTTAAACTCAAAAATTTAAATATAATATACCTTAAAAAATAATTTAAATATAACAAAAAATTATTCATGCATGGCATACATACAATTAACAGCATTTTTTGCTCTCACTTCTAAATCTCTAATGTCATTTGTCATACATTTATTGACTACAGAACATCAAAATATAAAACAAAAAGCATATGAGTTTGCCAAGGGATCAACCAGCTATTGAGTTCAGAAGTTCTAATAATAAACTCGGTACAAACACTCATAATAATCAGATTCATATGATATTGAAAATTCTATCAGCCCCTCTTTGCAAAGTCATCAGGCTCATCCATATCATCCTTAAAACTTCCACCAAGATCATCCTGAATGTCTTCATTATTAAAGTCATTGGTGTTGCCGCTCAGATTGCTTCCATATTGATTGCTGTTATCAAAATCACCTGGTCCACCCAGGTCGAAATTGAGTTTATCAGAACCTCCATCCAGGTTGAAATCGAGTTTACCAGAACCACCGCCGAAACTCGATGCACCGCCTCCGGTGAAGCTTTCACTTCCACCGGCAGCACCTCCACTGACATAATTTCCACCATTAGTACCATAATCTCCGGCAGCCCCTCCTCCGGTGCCATATCCATCGCCACTGCGGTCACCATAATTACCAGTGCCATAACCACCACCAGTGAAGCTTGATGCACCGCCCCCAGTAAAGCTTTCGCTTCCGCCAACACCTCCAGGAACATAATTTCCGCGGCTGCTGCTGCCACCGCCATAATCTCCGACATCTCCGACAGCACCTCCCGTGCCATAGCTGCCACCGCCATAATCTCCGACAGCACCTCCCGTGCCATAGCTGCCACCACCATAATCTCCAACAGCACCTCCGGTGCCATAGCTGCCACCACCACCGCGGCCACCATAATCACCACCGCCATAGCTGCCACCACCACCACTACCATAGCCGCCATTTCCACCATATCCTCCCCCACCATAGCCACCGCCACCGCCATAGCCCCCGCCACCACCGTAGCTGCCACCATAGCCACCACCACCAAAACCAGTGCGACGATCATTAGCAAAATTAACTCTAACCATGCGCCCATGAAGTTCCTGTTCAAGTAAAATAAAAAATTAAGCAAAGTAACACTTATTATCATTGTGGCTACTTAAGGAAATAGCCAAATAGGGCAGGCTTTGGTGCAGGCCATCCACCGTTCCAACCCACCCAACCTAGTTACAGTTAGTCATATGACCACATAATGTCCCCTGGTGTAGGCACGGATGGAGGGAAAGTCACAATGAAATATCACAGATGGAGGGGAAGCCATAATAAAATATAAAACTGACACGCAACACAAGCATATGAAAAAAAACATACAAAGATACAAAAAGGATAAAGGGAGATTGGACATAACATGAACTTATTCGATGTCCTATTCTACACGAATATCACATTCTCTTAAGAACCTAAACTCATTCGACGTTCATTTCTACACAAGCGATACCTTTGGAGTCTGTCCCAAACGCGCCTCTAAAGAACCGTACATGGTTAAAAAAATAAATAAATAAACCAGTTTTCATTTCATCATTTTCATCTTTTTTATATTTTTACAACATATTTATAAACTCAAAATATTATAAATGACCCATACACTTTTTTTCATATTACATAACTAGGCGGACATCATAAACACTATTAACTAAAATAAAATGACAAAAAATACTAAAAATAGACAAACACTAAATAATCTAGATAATAAGTTATAATTTACACATCAAGTTGGTGGTAGTCTCAATGCTTCTATATCAAAGTCCCCCTCCTAGAAAAACTCAACCTTGAGTTCCAAAGACCTTCTAAAATTGCATGTTCCATGCCATAAGAAAAATGTGGTTCTCATCAAGCATTGTGTAAGAACGTGACAAACAAAAGAAAATTTGGTAGCATACTCTATCACTAAATTTAGTGTAACCACAGACTGAGGGTAAGTCATAATAAAATATAAAAGAGAAATACAGCACAAGCATATGAGAAAAAACATGCAAGATAAATACATAAGGATAAAGGAAGATCGAAGATAATGTGAACCCATTCAATGTCTTTCGCTACACGAGTATCACATTCTCCCAATCTCTTGGGAACTTAAACCTGTTTGACGCTCATCTCTACGCAAGTAGTAACTTTGGAGCCCATCCAAAATGCTCCTCTAGAGAAACATACAATGCTCAAAATAAACAAATAAACTAACTTTCATTTCATTGTTCTCTCCTTTCGTTACATTTTTGCAACATATTTATAGACTCAAAAATATCTATTCATATAACATGTTTCCATATTACATAGCTACTTAAACAATATAAAAACTAATAACTTAAATAAAATGACAAAAAAATACTGAAAATAAATGAACACCAAATAATCGTCATAATTTATACATCGAGTCGATGCTAGTTTCAATTCACCAGCATCACCCCCATACCCACATTGAGTTAAAAAGATAAAGGCTATACCAGTCCTATTTAAATGTGCATGAGACGGGTTTGACCCACCACAATCAAACTCGACCATTTTCAAAATACAATTAAAAAAAATTGTTGTATTTTGTGAATGATCAAGTTTGATTAGGGTTAAAAGGGTAATGATAGCAACCCCCATAACTTTGAAACTAACTAAAATTCCCTATGTGGCACCATTATGGTACAAGCAAAACTAACATTTTTTTTTAAATATGTAGCACTATTGCCACATGAATCCCAGCTGGATTTGAAGTTTAGGGTCAGTTTATTGGGCTATGAAGCATTTTCTCATAAAAAAATGCACTTCACATTAATTAATATACAATGTAAATTTCATGAAATAAATAAATACTAATCAACACTAAGAGAATGTTCAACACTAATAAATCAAATCATGATCGAGACGTAAAAATTAAAGTCATAATAATATAAACAATATTTAACAGCATATTTCAACAGGTTGAGTTAGCAGGTATGGATGTAAAAAAACTACAATCACCCTAAAGGCCCACACAGACATGTATTTTCACAGCCAAGGCACAAACACCGCACCCCAAATATAAAATTGGATTGTCACAACTATCTTAGTATGAGAGAGTCAAGCAGATTAAACAAATTTAAATACAAAATGCTATTCTAATAAACAAAAAGAGGGTATCTACTGAAACTTTATGAACATGAATATCAATTAGGAAAACTTTAAGAAATATAAGTAATGCTTCAAATTCAATAATCAGATTGACTAAGTTAATTAATGGCTAAAACATTAAGCTTTTACAGCTTTGATTGACTTACATAGAACTACAACAACAACAACAACAACAACAACCAAGCCTTAATCCCACTAGGTGGGGTCGGCTACATGAATCCTTTGTTTCCATTGACTTACATAGAACTAAAAAACAAAATATCAACAGATAAAAATAATTATTCAAACCACATCCTATCACCTTTGAAGCAAATTCAAAATAAGCTTTCATCCAAAATCATATACCATTACCATAAATATTGACATTCTTGGCAAGGAACGAAATAAACATGAATACTGACTGTCAACAGCTGTAAAAACTGTACATATTATCATTTCATAACTCGTCCCTCTCTAAAATTACATGGATGCAATATTTTGATCATGTTCCATTGCATTCTATTTCCGATGTTTAACATCGCTTAATAAATTTTGTATGAATTATGTAAGTTTTGAATGCAAACAAGATATCACAGAATCAAACTAATGAGCTCAGCAAAGGGAACAGTAAGCTAAGGAAAGAGATAAAGTGGAAGGCTTTCTATATTAAATAATAAGCTTACACTTACATAATGAAAAATGGGCTCAGCAAAGCGAGTGAGAAGGCTTCTACTACTAATTTCTTGCAGTCATAAGTTCTTTAAAAAACAAAAAACTCATCTAACACATGCTTAAGGTTTCTCAATACAGAAACCAAAAGAAAGTCCACGAATACATATATCTAACAGTTTAACACCTTATGGTAGGAAGAAAACAAAAAGTACCTTTCCATCCATCGCAGTAATTGCGGTGGAAGCTTCTTCACCAGAAGTGAAGGTTATGAACCCAAAACCCCTTGATCTGCCAGTTTCACGGTCAATAATAACCCTAGCTGAAGAGAAGGCAACCACACATTAGTATAAAACACCAAATAACTTTTCAGAACTCTCTTAATAAAATAGCAGGAAAGACAGCATACCCTCAACTACTTCACCATAGCCGGAAAATGCTTCTCTCAGACTTTGATCATCTGTATTGTACGATAGCCCTTAAAGATTCCATTACAGAAATGGGAACCAATCAGTTACGCTGATTTCTTTTTTGGAAAACAAAAGACTACCAACATTATCTAAGCCAAACCTCCAACAAAAAGCTTCGATGATGACATGCATCGTACTGCCTGGTAAATAGAAGGCTTGACTGACACTGCTTGTTTAAGAAGACTCCGGATTTTATTAGCAAAAGCCATGATTGAACCTTTTCAATAGCATATAACAAAGACTTTATGAGTTGTTGTTAGAGAATGAAACCACAAAATTAAACACATATATGAAGCAAAATAACCCAAATTTTCAGTCTCAAACAGAACGAAGCATTACAAGTTAACGCACCACAAAAAAATCCATCTCGACATCAAAATCAAACATATAAAGCTCAGCTCGATCAACAACGAAAAATGACCCAAATAAGACTGAGACTGACAGGAATCCCCCGACAGAAAAGACGATGACAACACCATAAAACGAGACATCGATTGAGAAAAGGAGAGAGACGAGCTCAAGATTAGGGTTAGGGTTTAAATACCTGATTCAACTCCCCACAGCCCTCGATGCCCCTCCCTCCTACTTCCACTTCGCTCCAAAACCCTACAACATTCGTCGGGTCCGGAAGGGTTTTTCGATTTACGGCTTGCTTCTATATATATCATCTACGATTAAATCTCGCCCGTTGGTGTTGATCGTCATTAAAGATATTTTTCACAGTCACGTGTTCTGCAAGAATATCATCTGATAAACAGTTCTGCCCATCCTAGCCCTACATCTCGATTTGTTTCCCGCTGGAACCGGTTAAGTGCTGAAGAAATATTGCATGTTTTAGCTTCAATCGCACACATGATATTTCCTTGTTTGACGCGATGACCAAAACAGAACCACAATAAAATTAGTTTAAAAATAATAATAATAATAATAAATAAATTATTTTAATTATTTTACATAAATTTTAATATAAAAAATAATATTTTACTTCACATACTTAATAATTTTTAATAAAAATATAAACTTTATTTCACATTTTAGATCAAAATACTCGATTTGAATATTTTGATCTAGAATGTGAAATAAAATTGATATTTTTATTTAAAATTATTATGTACGTAAAGTAAAATAATATTTTTTATATTTGAATTTATATAGAATGATTTTAAAAAATTATTTATTATTATTATTATTGTTATTTTTTAAATTAGTACTATTTTGATCCTATTTTGATCCATGCGCCAAATAGAACCTAAAATTCATCTTCTGAAATCTGAAGCCTTTGACACAAATAACACCTTCATTCAATCACACTTTTTACTATTTTATAATACTTTTTAAAAATTTAATTATTATTTTATGATATGATACATTTTCGAACTATATACTTTTCATGCATGTCCATGCACCGATTAAATAATTCCCCTTTAAATAAAATAAATGAGATAATAAATGATCAAAAAGCTTTGACTTGAAATTTTTTTTATTTTTAAATAAATTAGCCACATACGCATCCAGTTATAAATTTTAAAATAAAAAAATAAGGTAAATGACATTCAAGTATCTATTTTTATAAGACAATACCACGTAAGTTCATAAATTTAAAATTTCTTGACTTAGATTTGTCGAAATTATTTTTAAATTTTTTTTCATGTGGGTTGTAAGTGGCTCCCCGAGCTGGCCGCTCACGCCCTCACACTACCCTCACACTGGTCATAGGCTCATGCATGGCCGTGCAGCTTCAATGTCTTTGTTCCTATCTTGCACTGCTGGTGGCCGTCGTTGTGATGATATTGGGAAATGAGAGGAAAGAGAAATAATATTTTGAGATTTATGATGAAATTCGTAAATTAGTTTAATTTTTGTGTCCATCAGGTAAACGTCTCTTTTATTTTTCATGATTTAATTACTTAAAAGAACATTGTGCTTTAGGTCACATAAAAAAAATACTTCTATAATTTTTTTTTAATATTATATGAAATATTTTTAATATAAAATATTATAAAATAAATAATATTGAGTAAGTGTTAAAAACATTATTTTATTATTTACTTTATTTTATTTTTTTATTATTGTTTTTATTTTATAATATTTTATTTTAAACCTATGCTGTATTATATATATATATATATTTTTATAAAAGTATACTTTTCTGTTTTTTATATGGCCAAAGCGGCAATGTTTTTCTAAATATTTAAGCCACCAAATATATAAGAAGAAATTATTAAACTCAAAGGCACTGCACATATTACAAAATTCAAACAATGTTATACATATATATTTATTTAATGAAACTTTTATATTTCAAAAAAATATAAAATATATTTAAGCAAATTAAGTCTTTTAATAATAAAATATAATTTAATAAAATTAGTCATCCCCATTTAGCGGGATAAAAATCTAATTGTTATTATTGTATATTATAAAAAAAATTAAAATTTTATTGATATTATATTTTTATTTATAATTTTCTTTTTATTTGATTTTAATCAAGTCAAATTTTACATTTATTTTGTAACATCCCGTGATCCAAATGTAGAGGCATTATCCGCTTATGCTTTAGAGAATTGTGTAACCCGAGTACTTCATAGGAGATTACCCATCTTAGTACTATTCTAGCTCAAGCATGTTTAACTGTGGAGTTTTTCATTATTAGTTTCATGATTTTGCACTACAAAGTTTCTCATCATTAGTCTTACAATTTTACCCAAAAAATACATCTACTATTTGAAATCACGTTATTTACTTATATAATTTAGATCTTCTCTCCTTTTCTGATGTGGGAAGATTCATTTCTGTGCCTCTCTCATCACTATGCGTAGAAGCCTGCTAGAAGCCGCATTCTGTCGCTCTCTTCAGCCACGAAAGCTACAAGTCTAATATAAATTTAATTGATAAATATCAAATTTTAGTTTTATTGTTAATATTTAATATTAAAAATTTAAACACCGAATATATAAAATAATTACATTTTAGTTATAAACATATTGATTATTAAATATATTTCTAAAACTTTTGTCAACTTCCCTCTCAAGCTTAACCTTTTTTATTAAAAAAAAATATTAGTTTTAATGCCTTGGCTACTAACTGAATGCCGATTTAACGCCACGACATTTGCGTTACTGGCGCTGTGGTGCCTTCAATTAGGGGTGACAATATATGACCCGATCCGTGAACCCGACCCAAACCTAACTCGCAAATTTCGAGTATAGGTCACGAATTTTGACCCATTTATTAAACGAGGCGGGTTCGGGTTGGGAATAATTGGGTCGGGTAGGGTTCAAGTTGGGCATTTATTAAAAAATACCCTATAAATGGGTCGGATCGACCCACCAACCCGGCTCATTTATTAATCGGGTCGAGTTCGGGTCATGAATTTTGACCCATTTAATAAATGAGTTGGGTTCGGGTTGATGCTATTTGGGTTGGGTCGAATTCAGGTTCGACCCGAACCCGACCGTCAACCCATTTTGCCACCCCTACCTTCAATGAAACACGTCAACGTTTCATTGACTCTCGAATTTATGACTTGGCATGCTGATCGGAATGAAATAATTTTTCATGAGTGTGGTAAACACTTATCTAGAATTTAATTTTAAAATGATGCAATTATGATTGATGTCTTCTATTTTATTTGCTCTTACAAATAAGTCCTATTTCAATTCAATTAAAACATTTCTAATTTAAAATAAAATCAATAATTTTACAAAATTTACATAGAGGTTATGAATTTACTTTATATACGAGCTTTTGTATTTAAAATGAGACTTTTAAATTTATGAACAAATCCCTGAAGTTTATTTATAATAAATATATAATTATGTAATTATTTAAATAATTAAAAATTTCACAAATAATGTCAAGCACCAAGCAATTTAATTAGCAATTAAATTTTGAGTATTACATATATAATATTTACTCTAAAACATATGCATTAGTTTGTTTGGCTAGCCTAACTTTTAACGTCATTAAAACTAAAATTATAAATCATATTATATATAAATTTTAGGAATAATTGCCTGTATATCACATCATTTCACTTTATTTATACGTTACCCATCCATTCTTAGTTAATTACGCTATACACACTCAAAATATTATAAAATCTTACATACACACACTTAAGTTAAAATTTAGTCAAAATCTATTTGAAAAAAAAAATTCATTAGTAAATCATTAAAATTATATTTTTACCCTTAATAGTACATATTTTTTTCTTCCTCGATGTCATACTAAAGCGCTGATCTGTCATAAAATCAATTCACATTGCAGATATTTCCTTCCCTTATCACAACCTAAACATCAAAGTTTCAAGATTTTTACTCAAAATATATTTAAATATCCTTAAAATAATATGATGAACGGTTCAGATTTTTTGTAACCTAACTATAGTTAAGTTATTGGAAAATTATAATTGCTCATTATAATGGAAACAAGTGAAAGTATGTGTATGTAAGATTTTATAATGTTTTGAGTGTGCATAGCGTAATTAACTAAGAATGGATGGTAACGCATAAATAAAGCGAAATAGTGTGGCATGTAGGTAATTATTCCTAAATTTTAATATTAAATTAATAATATTTTTAAATTTTTACTTTATTTTAAATATTAAATTAAATTTATTTTATATGATATTTTAAAAAATAATATTTTATATATTACACGTTATACAAAATTTTTTACAACATATTTTTTGTATACTGATAGTTTACAAAATATATTTAAATTCTCCGATATAAATAGCTCACTTAAACTCAAATACAAGAGGAAGAAATAAACCTTTCCATATAACAACCACTCCAGATGAACACTAAGAAATAATATTATGCACATAAATAATATAACATAATAAGAAAATAAAATAATTATGTTCGAGAATAATTATGATGTGGTGATGAGGATGTGGAACATAAGGTGCTAAATTTAGTCAACTTGTGAAATGAAAATAGATTAAAAAATTAAAGTGAAAATTTTCAAAATTCATTATATGACAAAATAATAAATATTAGGGACTAGCATATAACTTATCAAATTATTTAAAAAATAAGGAATAATTATACTCAGGTTCTTGAGTTTAAAGCTTATTATCATACAGGTCTATATTTTTTAAATTATAACATTAGGGTTCCTAGTTTTTAAAAAATTATTATAAGGGTCTTTTTAATTTTTTTAATTATTAAAAAATTTAAAAATTATCATTATACCCTTACCTCTCTCTCTCCACCCGATCCGGCGGCCGTGCGTAGTCGCCGCGCCACCCAGCGCGGCTGCCAGAGCTTCGCTGGGTCGCACGGCTGCCGGATCGGAAGGAGAGAGAGAGAGGGCGTCTCCTCCTGATCTGGAGGCCGCGCGGGGTGGCGCGGCGGCGACTGTGCGTAGCCGCGCGGGGTGGGGCGGCGCCAGATCTGGTGGAAAGAGAGGGATAAGAGTATAATGATAATTTTAAATTTTTTTAATTATAAAAAAAATGCATATAATAATTTTTTAAAAACTAGGGACTCCGATATTA
The DNA here is from genome assembly GCA_002786265.1 of Apostasia shenzhenica. Taxonomy (NCBI): domain Eukaryota; kingdom Viridiplantae; phylum Streptophyta; class Magnoliopsida; order Asparagales; family Orchidaceae; genus Apostasia; species Apostasia shenzhenica. The sequence goes on from KZ451993.1 coordinate 2,714,195, forward strand.
AATTTTAAAAATATGGACACAATAATAAGTTTTACGCTCAAGAATTTAGGTGTAATTATCTAAAAATAATAATTATAAGCATGTCAATGAAACTTTAACTGTTTTATTTATTTGATATTTAAATTTTTAATATTGTATATTATGATAAAAATCATATGATTACAACTTTTTCATATATATATCGTAATTTTGACATAAATTGTATATTAGTCATAATTTTTAATTAATATATTATTTTAAAAATTTGAATATTTAATATATGAAATAGTTAGATGTCAGGGGCTTTTATGTAATTGTTTCTATTAAAATATTTGAAAACGAAACATTCATTTTCTGACAGAGAAATCAATGGGCCGCCGCCGCCGCGCCGCCGCAATGCCGCTCCAGCCTCATTATTGCCATTTTCTCACGAGTTTTTTTTTTCAAATATATTAATCAATTTAAAATAAATATCTTTCGCCCAACCACCCCGATATCACCAAAATCGGGAAATTTTGTTTCAATTTGGAAATATCCGAAGATAGTGGCACCATCGATCGCAATCCACGGCACGTAGATGGTAAATTCTCTTCTTTTTTTCATTTGTTCAATCGCTGAATCGAATCAGGGTTTTGAGCTGCTAAGATTCTGATTTAGGAAGAGGGTGCAGGAATTCCTTTTCCCTTCTTGTTTCTGCTCAATCCCCTATTCTCTTGTGAGTAGCTTCTGGATTTTCTTTTTAGCACCTCTGACAGTCTTCTTATTCTTTCTTGACATGGGGATTCCGATGGGCATTGTTATTTATCTTCTATTTTTACGAATTGGTTGAAGCAGGGTGAGCGGACGATTTGCGGAAGCTTTCGGGAAGGTTGATCTGTAAGAGGCATGGGTTCTATCTTTTCGTGCTTATGTTCCGACGATTTTGAAGACGATGGGCAGCCCAGTGCTTCAGTTAATAGGCGCTGCATCAGCCTAGGTTTCTTGGTTCAACAGATTACGCACATGGTAAGTCGCATAGGGAGTTCAGTTTCGTTCTGTTGATGTAGAAATCTGCTTTCATGTTGAAGAAATTCCTATCAGCCTAACTGAGCCTATTAACTGAGCCTATCGTTATTAGGTTTTCTCAGGCATAGCCGATACTTAAATGCAAAAATGGCTGTATCATCAAGCATTAGTAAGTTCTACATCAGCATCTTGCATTCTAGTTCATTTGTATAGTAAATACTAAATAGTACCTTATTTGCAGGTTAAGTTAGAGTGTTCTAACGAATGTAGCTTCAATATCATGTCAATGGTGGCCATAACAGGACACTAGATTTTTAAGTTTGAAATTACCAATTATTCATTTTCACAATAGAACGAGGTTAATAGAAAGATTTGAATCTCTTTACCATTCATCAAGTCTTAGTTTTTCCATGCGCAATCTAACATTGGCTAATGCTGGCTTTTAAAAAATATGGTGCTTTGAATTTCTCAAAATTTCTGAGTGAATTACTTATAACTCCCAAATCTCTATTTATGCATACCTATAACACAAATCTCATAAGTATGGTGTTGTAACTTTTATGTTCACACTCCATTGGCTAGCGATAGTGCATGCAAACTGCAATGTCGATAGTTTTGGAATATGACATATTATTCTATCTTTTAATGACTGCAGTACACCAGATTATTGCCAAGACAAGAGCATGATGTCCCTTCTTCACTGCACACTTTATCTTCCTGGCCTTCTGTTGATACAACTACTGATGATTCTTTTTCTAACTCATTCCACAATCCTCCAAGACCTTTACCTTTTGATGATCCTAGATGTTCTGGCCTACATGCTGATGAAAGGCATGATAAGCCTTTAATAAATTTGCATGCAGAATCAGAATCACACACAAGTGATAGGACTGGTAGCAAGATAGAATCAACAAGCTTAGCAACCAAAACTGTTGGATATAACTTTGGAGTGTTCAACAAATGCTGCTCTGAGCCCTTGTTGAAGCATCCCTTGATTGAAATGATAGGTGGAATTACATACATTTTTCCTTCTTCTGAAGATGAAGATGTATGCCCGACATGTCTTGAAGGTAAAGCAAAAACTCTTTACTCTTATCCTTTATAACCACTATGATTTATGCAGCTTTTCAAATGAGCTTTTCTTTATCTTTTAGTTCATTATTTTCTGATTTGTCACAAAGAAAAAAGTTTTCAAAGCTAGCAGATGATAAGGGCGAGCTTTCTTTCGTATCCTATTGTTAGATGCAATGTTCATTTTAGACCCTCTCTGTCACTTGTATGTTTCACTAAATCAGATACTCTTGAATTCTTATTGTTGAAAATGAGACTAACTGACTAAGCAACAATCCATAAGTAGTTGTTCGTTGTTTGGAACCATTTCTAATGCAACCTAGATTCAGCTGTAATTTTCTTGAGTCATTAGCATGTTTTCCTATGTCAAAGGCAAGGACGGGTACTGTTTGAATTGACATATTGGTATAGCAAGTTAGCAAAACTTGCTACCGATTAATTTCATGATTGAACCATGTTGAAGGTGATATAGTAGTTAATATATAGCATAATGCCTAAATTTTTCATTGTTCATTTGGTTAATCTATTATAAATTTGATTAGTGGAGAAATGCTATGAAGCCCAAGTTGGGCCCAATATATGAATGAATGGGTTGTCATTAACCCAAAAGCATAGGTTAACGCATAAGGGACACCACTTGTGTATCAATACAACATATTGTTAAACTACTAATATAAGATAATTACATGTGTGCTAATGAAATTTTAGGATTAGGCTTTAATTCTTAATTGATTAGTTAATTAAACTACTATTAGAAAAAATTATAGAAATAAACACCTTTGTGTAACGGCATTAATGCCAAGCTAAGTCTCCCGTTTGTTAGGCGACTCAAAAAATATTCTAAGTCACCTAATGCATGGGTGACTCAAAATATATATAACTTCTTTTAGTCACCCAGCAAAAGTGTCTCATAAAAATAATTTTTTCAAAAAATTGTTAATGATATAATTATTGAATTTTTTTTAAAATATTTTATTGAAAATATAATTAATTTTAAAAAAATATTATTTTTAGATAGTGAGAATTTTTATATTAACTTTTTAAGAAATTAATTAGTAATTATTGTATTTGTTCAATAATGGTGACTAGTTGTAATCTTTTAGAAATAACAAATTCTTAAATTTTAATTTTTTTAAAAAAATTGAAAATGCAAGTATACGTATGAGAATTCACTAACAGTTGAGAGTTCAAATCCAAATTACTAACAATTGAGAATACACATGCAAACGTGAACATATAGAAACTAACAGTGACTCCTTTTATGTGGAATATTGCGAGTGTCTTTAGTTTCTTCATCGGTGTCTTTACTTTTAAAGTAGTGATTATACAATTATAAAAATTCTAAAGTTGTTAGTACTTGTATAGCACTGTGTAGAATTCCTTCCATCCACCAAATATTATTTTAATTGCTTTCCCTCTTGCATCTCATGCTTAATGTAACTTATATTGATGTTGGATGCCTCCTTAACCAAACGAATTATTTTACTTGGACGAATATCTATTCCAGACCTTATGAAAGGTGTGATGAACCGAAAAAATAAATCAAGATGTACATTGCTTGTGATTAGTGAGTATTTCAAAGTTTTAAACACTTACGCTTTTCACTGAATGTTGAAATTTTCAATGCACCATCAAGCTTTTTTAATGCCGTGAAGTGCATCCTAAAATTACATAAATTGTAAGGGTTGTCCACGTAGATACAAATGACAATCCATTTCTACTTGTTCAACACCACATTTTTGTGCTGAATGCTTTTACAAATTGTCACTTAGTGAAAGAACGCTATTGGTGGAGACACCATAATCGACTGTTGATTTATTCCTAATAGATTTTACTATCGACAGTCAAGATGTGACTTCATTGTTTCAATCTGGATTGATTGATGGGTGAGAGATAAATTTGGAAAGCTAGAATTTGCAAATTGCTGATTTGACTAATTTATTTTGGGATTGCTTTTATTTATTTATAGGAGTTATATTGTATTAGTTCTTTCTTATTTCGGTTGCATTGTATAAATATGAAGTTTAGTATTTCTTTATTTGTTTGAGGAAATTATAGCATTATATATTTTCTTTTATTGAGTTAATTTATATAGTTGTGACAATCCGATTACTGACAATTTGGATCCCTAGCCACTTGTGTGTTAGGGTTGCAGTAGGCAATGGTCCTAGGAATTCCTCCTCGCCAATCATGAAGGGCTAGGACAAATTTATCAGTCAAAGGAAGCCATCTGACTAGTTGAGTATGTCTGTGTAGATTGATGCTTAAGGATTTTTGTCGAAGGCTTTTGCATCTTTATGGATGTCAGGCCAAAAAAAACCGTTGGTAGATGATTCTGTATACCAGGCTTATTCCTTTGGCATGAGTGTCGCACTTTTTCATAACTTCAACCACCTCTTCTTTGTAGAGACATTTCGCCAATAGTCCTGAATAACTTCTACAATAGAGTTGCCCATCCAGTACAATGTACTTGAACTCTAAGTTTTACTTTTTTGGCTGTGTGCTTGTCAGTAGGTTGTTTTGCTCTCTTGAGGTTGTTTTGTCAGTAAGATCTCTCTCTAATCACTTCTTTTAATATGGTGGGTGAAGGAGAAGAACGGAGGAAGATAAGAGGGAGCGTGTAAGAGATTTCCCAGTGTTTGTCTATTGTTTTTTGCTTTTAGTTTTCCCTTCCTCCTTTTTCCCAAGCAATAGAAGGGAGATATTTATAGACCATCAGGATCCTCACTGGTGGGAATCAAAGGAGAGCTTTCCAGTAACTATCATGACGAAGTGGAGGAAGTGCTATAACAATTAATTTACGTAGGGGCTTATGGGATTATACCACGTGTTTGTCTTAGACCTAGTCTACCAAGCATGACAATGATGGAAGGTTCTTAAACATGGGAGCATCTCCCATTGACAGAGATATATGACGATTTGGTAGGTAGTGTTCATGTCGTAGTGGAGCAAAGGTCAAGTTAAACACATCATTAGAAGTCTGCCTTTTAAGTTGTTATCCATATAAGTGGGATGCCTACTACTCGTGTGAGGGCACAAGTATCCATACTCACACTCTACGAATACGGGATATCGCTCATGAGTAGGAGAATATGGTTCTGGTGGATTTCTTTCGACTCCAATCCTTAGTTGACTTGACCTTACTATTGACTTGTTAGTTGAAGAACGAATCTTTCAGCCACGTGGATGGCCGAGATGCGAGCCTGATTCTCATGGTAAACACAATATAATAAATTTAAGTTGTAGAACTGGAAAAGAAACATAAATACAACATAATTCTAAAGTACCACTTGTTAAGAGATAAATATTAATGGCCCCACATTAGGCTCAATACACAAGTGAATGTAACACCTATTAACCAAAAATCATAGACCAATGGGTATGGGTCATTACCTGTACATCAGCATCATAACTTCTTGTTGAACTATTACTATTGTGAGGTGATTAAGCATGTGCAGTCCCAACAGTTTTTCCTAGTCAATCATATTAATTGTTTTTTCACACCAATTATTTAAGTGCACGTTTTGTTTCTGATCTTTGTGCAAACAAATATTTTGATTATAGAGTACACTTCTGAGAACCCCCGGATAACATTACAATGCGCTCATCCTTTCCATCTTGGCTGCATATATGAGTGGATGGAGAGAAGTCAACTATGTCCCATCTGTGAAAAGGTAATTATTTTTTTTAAAAAGAGGTAATTATATATATCACATAATAAAAAATTATAAAATTTAATTATTCATATGACTATATGCATTTATAACGCAAATACTACCAAAATAGTAGCTCAGTTGACTTCTGGTAAAGATGATAATCAATATTCTCTTTTATCTGTATAATTTATTTGTTCCAATTTTAGCACACATTGGGTTACCAGAAAGATAATTATTGATGAATAATACATTAGAATGAGAAACTTATCTCAAAAGAATTTTTTTTTTTACAAGAGTTTATTATGTCACTATTTTTGGGTATCTAAATTTCTCTATGTAATACATCTAATAAGGTTTGTGTATTTTAACACCTAATATTGTCTATGTTTGTGCTACGTAATTATGCAAAAAACACTTTCATATTTAGTATTTCTTTAATTTCATCTCTGCACCGAGGTAGACATCTTTCACCCCATTGACCCCACCTAATCCACCACGGTTAGATTTTGGGCCTAGTTTTGACTCAGATTTTGGATCAAATCAAGATCGACTTGATTGAAGCATGCTAACTAATAAGTAATAAGCCATTTCAATGGCTCGAGAATTTGATCAATCTGATCTCGAGGTGATATAAGAGCAGATCGACCCTGCTCATTTAGATTTGATTGGAATAACAACAATCAAGCCTTTGTCCCATTAGGTGGGGTCGATCAAATGAATCCTTTATTTCTATTGCATTCTTTCAGTTAACAAATTCTTATTTAGCGCTAACTATGTAATATCATTTCTCATAGTTTCTTATTATGCATAGACAAGATCCAATAATCAACTTTTTGTATTAGAGTTTTAATCAGCTTACGATTTATATGTCTAAACTATTTAAGCTGACCCTTTCTGAGTTTATCCTCAATTGAAGCTACTTTAATTTTTTTTGTAGATATACTTATTTCTCATTCTATCCTTTCATATATATTTACTTATTCACCTTGGCATTTTCATTTTTACAATACTTATTTTATTTATATATTTTCTCTTTATTGGTTGGCATTCAACGTTGTATGTTATCACTAGTACTATTGTTTTATCAAACTTTTCTTTAAATTTGAGTAAGATTTTTCTATCGCACAAGATCCTAGGTACAATACTACTCATCGAATAAAAAAAGTAATTATTTTTTTTTCTTTTTAAATTTATTTAAAAATATTACATCTGAATTGGGAATCATTATTTTTGTTACATTTTGATGAGCATATGTTTTATTAAACATGTTTCCTTTGAAAGGTTAATTTTTCTTTATAATTTAACAAAATGTTCGCAAAATTCCTTCTTCAGGTAATGGTCTTCGATGAGACAAGCTGATGGCTTATGGATGAAATTTCCTTACAGTATTCTTTGGGGAGGATGAAATTCTGTATGTATATAGTTTCCAGCTTTAGGGTTATCCAATTCTAGGCAAAGCTGTTGAAATCTTAATGCATGTCTGGGTTGGTTTAGTTGTTGAAAATTTCTCTCTTAGTTCTTGACCTGATTGTCTAATTTAACTGTCATCTATTGTACAGACAGAACTTGTACATTTTAGTTGAATCTTGGCGACGGTGAAATTGTTCGATTCAGGCAAGTTAAAAGTTGAGATTTTCGAAAATAAAATAGATATTTTTATTGAAAATTATTGAGCATGTGAGGTAAAATAATATTTTTTTATTAGAATTTGTGAAGAATGATTAAAAAATTTATTTATTATTATTATTATTATTATTTAAATTAGTACCATTTTGATTCTCATTTTGGTTCTCGCACCAAACAGAGTGGTGGGGACACAGATCAGCATCGAATCGGATGGCTAGGATGACGTCATGTGCTGAATCAAAATTCAAATTCAAATTAATTAGAGCTATTAGAGATTTCTATATCAGCTTTATTTAAATTTGATTTGATTTGATTCAGAGCCATATTGCTTGAGATTTTCAAGCCATATTGCTTGAGATTTTCAAGCCATATTGCTTGAGATTTAAGAATAATTTCACCCAAGCACTAAATCACATCATGAAGACTAGTTAAAAGCATAGTCAAAGTAATACTTTATAGATAGACAAGTTAGTTACTGACATTACTACCTCTTTTTTTGTATTTTTTGTTTCAAGGTCTTTTGTTTATGAGATAAAAAAAAAAGCCTTTCATTTAAATAAAAGTACTAGCTATGCAATAAATTATCTCGCATATATAGCTAATATAGAAAATTATACTCGAGTAAGAGGAAAGTCCCTCTCCAATATTTTTTTAATATTCTTATGAAAAAATTTAGTTGAAATAATTTTGCATCTTTATTTTTGGTTATTGAAATGCCTAAGCTATTCTTAAAAAAAAAAAAAAAAGTAGGAAAGCCTTATCCTCTAACATAATAAAAAATAATTAAAATTTCTATTACTTTGTGAAGTGTTAACTAAATTTTACCTTAATATAATAAAAAATAATTAAAAAGTCAAAGAATTTTTTCATATATAATACCTTTATTCAATGGACATATTGTTTGAAAAATGTTGTGTTATAAATAGTAACATGTGTTCATGTTGATTTATTTAATAGTCAAATATGATTATGAATATTTAATTGAAAAAATATAAGTTAGGTTAAAAATTTATGAAAATAATATAAAAATAAAAAATTAAAGTTCAACAACCAGTATAAATCAACTAAAAGACAGCTTAAGTAACACAAGCACATATTTAAGTGTATGGTAAATATTTTAAATTTTATTCTATACCAGTAAAATATTTTAGGAATAATTACCTACATGCCACACAATTTAGTTTTATTTATGCCTTACCCATCCATTCTTAATTAATTATACTATGTATACTCAAAACATTATAAAATTTTACATACACACATTTGAGTTAAAACTTAATCAAAATTTATTTGAAAAAAAATATTCTATTAGTAAATCATTAAAATTATATTTTTACTCTTAATGGTATATATTTTTCTCTTCCTCAATACTACATTAAAGCGCTGATTTGTCCTAAAATCAATTCACGTCGCGGATGTCTCATTCCTTTGCCACCACCT
>KZ451993.1:2722996-2760808 GCA_002786265.1 Apostasia shenzhenica
ATATATATATATATATATATATATTGCAACATGTAGTTTAATTATTTAATTGATTTCTTAGTCCTAGGGATTCGTTATTTGACATCTTCTTTTAAAGATTTTTGAATTAAATATTTTTTTTAAAAAATAATTATATTTTTCTATTAATTAATCGATCGAACGACACCCACAACAAATTAATTGTTTAACTTTTTAATATTGACATAATAAAAAAATGATCGATTTTTCGACCAATCACATGCCTTATAGAAACAAGACGATAAAAGAACCAAGGGTAAATTGCATCCGGATCTCAACGTTAAAAAAAATTATAAATTGATCATAATTTTTGAAAAATTTTAAATTTCATTCTTCGGATTATAAAAATACCATAGTTTTGATTCCTCTTTAATTATTTTTTATTTTTACTAGTTTAAATAATTTATTTATTTTAAAAGATCATTATATTTTTTTACCATTACCATAATTTAAAATTTTAGCAAAAACTGATCTAAATATTAAATTCACTCATCTCTTGCTTTACTCCGCTCTAAAAATTTTAAATTAAAACATAAATATTAATATTTTAAAAAACTGAACAAGATAAAACATAATCATACTACATAATAATAGTAAAAAAATTATTTCTTAAACAGGATCAAACGATAGTAATTTTATAATTTCATAATCTAAAATTAAAATTTTTAAAAATTTAAGATCAATTTATAATGCTTTTATAACTTCAAAAATTAACTTGGAAGCATGTTTAGCTAAGAATCACACACATATATATATAATTTCATAAATAATTCAAATTAGAAGAACTTAAATGCTAATAAATTTTTAGGCAAAGCTAGCTAGCATCAAATTAAAGATTTTCCAAAATATGTAGAAAGATCAAAATCATCAAAATATTGTTGTTTTTTTGTAGTTATATACCCAGAGGCTCTGTTTGGTAATAAGAAAAAAAAAATGGTTAAAATTTTTAGTTATTTTTAAAAAATGTGTATGATGTGAAATAAAGTAAGTTAATTATATTAAAAATTATGTAGGATATGAAGTAAAGTTGATTGATTTATTGAGAATTGTATTGGATGTAAAATAAAATGATTGTTTAATGTTAGAATTTGTGTGAGATGAAATATAAAATAATTTTTTAAGTTTTTTTAAAATAAATTTAATTAGTTACTAATTTTAGCCATGATTTTTTACTCATTGCCAAATAAGCCTGAAAGAAGAAAAAATATATATAATTACATGCTTGTAGAAGTTAGAACAAGAGGAGGAGATGAATTTAATCAATGAGAATATCAAGGTTGGTGGGTCCCTAGCTAGTAATATATATATATATTATAATTAGCACCAAGATTTTCAATGAATTATCTCCTTATATTATTTAAAATGCAATATTATGAATGGATCTTATGCATAGAAAACTACAAGTCATGCTTATGCATCAACAAAGTCTGCTGTTAAATAAATGATTTTTGTTCACTAGTCTTCTAGCATGCATATATATAGCCGTTAGCATTTATCTTTTTGAATGCGTGGATCACATAATAGAAAGGAACTACACAGTCGTGGGCTATCCCAAATTGCCAATATCTAACATGTCGTGCATGTGATGAACGAGAGATGCGAGTGAGATCGAGTCAGCCTTGATTGAAACCTCAAGTCTCACTTGAATTGATTTTTGAGTTGGCTTGACTACATGCGACAAAGTATGTCTTAAATATTGTATTATCATTTATGTTCAATGAATTATAATCTGCTCTAATCTTTGCATAAGTTAATTAGGTGAATGTTCGTAGATGATCGAACAAAGAAGCTACTTAATCAATTCAGTCTCATTTCTGGATGGCGAAAGAAGCTGGCTATCTTTATACGTATAAGTGGCCATCTTAAACTCTTTCTATGCCAAGCTAGGCATTTTACAATCAATAAGTCGTTTACACCTATAGATCCTAAATGGAGATCATGATCAAGTACGGCTACCCTTTTTTCATCAAAGTCTTACGATCGATAAAACTTCTAATATCATATATTAATTGCGAAGAACTACACTCAAAAGAAGTTTTCTTGACATAGGTCTCTTTTCTAACCACTCGTCCAACTTTCATAGGTTGCTAAGCACTTTCACTCATAATATTGACTACTAACTAATCGACTTTCAGAATATTTATGTCGCTCAAGACATGATAATATTGTACGTTCTGAATATAATATATATATATCTTAGAAAGAGAGAGAGAGAGAGAGAGAGAGAGGGAGAGGGGATAAATTATTTTCTGCTAAAATTTTCTGTTAGAAAATATTTACATAAAGAAATAAAATTTAGAGAGAGATATAATGAATAAATTTAAAGAAATTTAGAAAATATTTCTAATCAAGATTGATCACTTGATTAGAAAAGCCCGAACTTATATAATGAATATAAGTGAATATTTTCTAAATTTCTTTATGTAAATATATATCTTTTACCATTACTATATAGCAATCAAATTGATTATGAATAATCTAACATTAATTAGTGATATTTATCAGTTTCTCGTGGCCATGCATGCATGCATGAACAGGCATGCACGACGTTCATTTATTTCTTATCCGATGGGCCACATTGGGGTCATCATCCATGTTTTTAGCTTTTGTATTGTTTCTTCATCTTTTACTAAATTTTAATGTTGAGATCCTACATATATATATATATATATATATTGCAATATATTATCAATATATATATAAATAGTAAATTACACAATATATGAGTAATTTTAAAAAATTGGGACATTTACATACATAGCATTCTATATCACCATATTTACATATAACACACTTATTTTTTAATATTATATTCCACATATTTATCTTATACTTCACACATTTTTTTTAAAGCTGGAGTGTAATATTTCATGTAATTATAATAGTATGGAGTGCTATGTATGTAATTATCCGTAAAAGATTTCATTTGAGATATCTAAATAATTACTTGCAGCACCCGCTCTTTTATCTCAAAATCCTCAGCTCTAGCAAGTTGCGCATAATTACCACATCAAAGCGCGAATTAAGCTGCTCATCTACACCTGTTGACCTAACTACCATGAACTCGCTTCTTTTCGATTCTTGCACCAAATCCCAAGTATGACTCACGACAGTGACCACGCCTTCGCCTGAGCCTAATCATTGCTTGTTCCGTACGTCACTTGCTCGATGAGTCTCATGTGCCCTCCTAGTGCCCAACTAGACATGAACCATAAAATTGTTCTACGAAACGATCCCATTAGCCGCTCATGTATGATACATACATACATACACACATATATATATATTATATTCAATTAAATTTAATAATTATGTATTTAAAGTACAAGTAATATATATATATATATGTATAAATATTTAATTTTAAAAATTAAATGATTTTTTTTTTTTTTTTTTTAAGAATCCCGTTTGTGATTCTCCCAAATGTAATTTGCTCTGCAGCAAGAAGCTCCTCTCTTTATAAATACAAGGAGCTGTCACTTGTCCAGCTTAATTCACAGGCAGAGAAAAGTTTCCCTTTCTCAAGAACAGTGATGCATTCCTCCTGCCGCCGCCGGAGATATTCAGAAGAGCTTGATGTGTTCGACGCCACAAGGTACTTCTCCGGCAGCATCGACGCCGGCGCCGTTGATCTTAGCTTCAGCAGCACCAGAATCCCTTCTAATTACATGAACGATTATACCATAAAAAGCTCAGATTTGCCTGCGGGGGCAGCTCTTGCTGCTGAAGTCGTTCCAGCAAAGGAGGAGATCATAAAGTGCTTTTGGCTTCCCATCTCTCCGGCTGGCAGGTTGGCTGGATTTCTCAGCTCTCTCCTTCATCAATCGCCTTCGAAGAAGAAGAAGAAGAAGAAGGAGGAGGAGGAGGTGGAGGATGCTAGGTCCTCGAGGAGGAGGAGGAGGAGGAGGAGGATCAGTGATACGGAGATTATTGCTGCTGCTGTTACTACTGCTGCTTCTTCGAGTGCTGGGAGCTTCAGTGGAATTGGATTCGGAGCGAGGAAGTGGGTGTTGAGAGAGAAAGAGGGTGATGTTGGGTTGCTCTGCAGAAGAGAAGCAGAGGAAAGGAAGTGGGAAGGTGATCATGAGAGTGATTCGAGCTCTGATCTGTTTGAGCTGAAGAGCTTTGAGAGCTGAATGATCGATCTTGTGGGCTGCGGCCACTTTAATGAGTTCTTCGTGATCGACCTCTTTCAATTTGCTGAGGTTTTGTTGTCGATTTTATCTGCTGTGTCTTCCTCTGCTTCAAGCTTCTCCGAGCAGAAGAAAATAAAAGGGTAAATTGCATATAGGTTCCCAACTTTTTAAACTTTTTACATATTAGTTCACAAAAATAACACTTGAGTCTTGATTTTGAATTATAGCATTTCATAAAAAAAAAAGAATTATAGCACTTTTAAAATCATCAATTTAGGTCTCTCAAGCAAAGAATTATATTATTTTTAGGTCCCTACAGTTGGTTTCTGCCTTTTTATAAGGTCCCTTTGACAAAATTTATGTATATTAATGAAAATATTTTAAAACAAAATTTTGAGAATAAAATTATATTTATTTACTACTTTTCTTTCGAGATGTTCCACATCATTCGTTGAGAACTAATGACAATTTGACAAAAATAGAATTTATCTTTATTTTAATAGCCCTTCATTGTTTGAACATTGCGGTAATACAAAATTATTATATAGCTACACGAAGAACTTAAAATAGTGACTTTAAAAATTGAGATGTATTTATAGTACTTACAGACTAAATTCGAATAATTCATGCCTATTTCATTAATTACGATAGCTAATATAAGACGCATTATCGTTGTAATGCATTCGTGAACATCCCTCTTGTCACGTAACTCGGGTTTGATTCCCAGTAACGATGTTTATTTAAAAAATTAGGTTTTTTTTTTATTTGTAAAAATATCTATTTCATTTTAAGTTGAAGATAAATTAAGGTTTAGAAAACAACCACAAAATAGGTGAGATCAATTATGCTTGGGTTAACAGTTTATTAAAGAAAGTGTAGGCATGGGGACTGATTCGCAATTTTGCATTAAAGTATATATATATATATATGAATTCTCTGATTTGAATTGCATATAATGACATCATTGAAATCTATTATGAAAATATTTCTTATGCTTAATGTAATATTAAAATCACAACTATTAAATATTGAGAGAAAAATTGTATTTAATTCCAACATAAATATAATTAATTTAAGAAATATTTAGAAAAATTGTACTTCAGATAACAAATTATTTAGATGACAAAAAACCATTATTTAGATAGTGGCAATAAATTGGGAAATACTCAAATTGTTATAATATTTTTAAAAAATAAAATAAAAGAAAATTTACACAAGAAAAATAAAATTATGCTGAAACTACATGTTTCACTTAAAACTTTTAAAAATTACACGTTTTACACTAAATTTTATCATAATCAAAATAATTTTTAATTATGTTATATGAAATCCACCATAAACTTAGACTAATGAAATGTAAATCATTAAATATTTACTATAATAAATATAAAAAATATATAAATTTAAATGAATTTAAGTAAAATGGGTAATATGACAAAGAATTAAGTGTAATATATGTGATTTTTAAAATATTTAAATAAAAATAAAAATTTGATAAAATTTCATATCTTATACGTAAATTTCCTAAAAATAAAATAAAAAACTATAGGACTAGCACGAGTATTATAAACTTTGTAGAAAAAAAAGAAAATGAAAGTAAAACTAAATTTGAAGCCGTAATTGAGTAGTAAGAGGGACTAAATACTTTAAGGGAAAAGTTCTATGTAAAAGATAAAAAGAAGATCCAAAAGTTTCTCTTTACCTTTTAAACATTTATTTAATAAAATAAAATAAAATTAAAAGAAACTATCATTCAAAAACAAATGAAATGATAATTCATTAGTCAAACTTCTTCGTTGATCGCTCGGTGGACGTAGGGGATTTCCTCTCTGAACCACCTTAAATCGTTGTGTGCTCTTCTGGATGGCTCGAACTCTCTCTCTTAAGCCTCAACCATCAGGCTTATTTCTCTGCGCGTCGCCGTCTCTCAGTAAATAGAATGTAAAATAAAAAATAAATAGAAAAAAATACTAAAATATCTATAAATATAACTTAATAAAATTTTATGTTATTTATTATTATTATATTTAATTTTACACAAATAATTAAATAAATAAAACTTATATAAATATATATATATGTACACATAGTATACATAAAAATATACAAATATATATTTGTATATATATACATTTATGTATGTGTGTGAACAAAAATAATTTTAAAATAATATTTTTAATCTATATAAAATAATTCAGGAATAACTAACCTTTCGGTTGATAGAAAGAATGAATATTTCATGAAATGTAGAACAAAGATATCTATGCAATAGCTATTTCACCAAAATAAATATTAGAATTGGAATAACTATTCCATAACGGAATAAAATAATCATTTCATTTAAGTAAACTCAACATAAGTGAGAACACGAAGAATTCAGCACAAAAATCTATGATGGAGTGATGGAGGAAGAGAGACCATTGGATTGCTTCTTGTCAGCATCTCTTTTTATCATAAAATACACTCTATGGCAACTACTTTCAAAAAAAAAAATGAAAGATGATAAAAATAAAGGAGTTTGTCTAAAATGTAAATATTTAAAATTTAGAAAGATTTTTTTTTTCTTTTCAAAAAAAAAAAGTTGAATTTTTAAATGCAACTATAAGTTTAAGCATTATGAACGTAAATGAAATCAGCAATCTCAGTAACAGGAGCTGAACATTCACCATTTCAATAACCACTCTCATCACATTCTAATGTCAGTTCAATTGAAACTGGCCAAAAGATAAACCAAATTAGATATTATTATATCATCTGAAATCAAAATTAGCACAGAACAAGTATGTGATCCTCAAACATGTTTTTGTGTTATATCTGAATAATAACATAAAGGTCTAGCAATTGCAGTAAGAAGATTGGTGAAATAAGGTGAAATGAGTAAGAAAATTCAAAGAAAAGACTAGATAAAATCATTAAACAAAAGACTCATCATCTAACCTATTTAGCATTTGCTGAGCCATTAGCTGAGATGATGGCATTCTCAGAAGGGTTTAGCTCATCCCAAGCCTCAATCCAGGTGACCATGGCATCAGCAAGCTTATTGAAGTAAGGATCCACCTTTCCGAGCTTCTCCCTCACCTGCTTTGAGAGCTCGACGTAGCATTTTTGGACGGTGGTGCATTCCTTCGGGAGAGTCGCAGCCTGGAAGAAGGGAATGAGCTCTTCTTGCCAGAAGATGCCATTGTATTCCTTCTTCAGATTCACAAAGGGGTTGCTAGCTTTGCTGTGCCAAATGTATGGCAAACCAGTTTTTACACCCAAGCCCAAGTGATCACATATCACCTGCCCAACATACACACAAAATTTCTTTCAATGATCTCCAGTAAGGCTTAAGCTGCTAAATCGAGTTTGAGGGATCTCAACTCAAGCAAGGTTGAGTTTGATTTGAAATGATTAAAATATATCCAACTTTATGTTCATTTCTAAATGATTTGAGCTAAGTTATCAACCTTGTTGCTTGAATTAAATATCTAAAAAGATAACATTCACTAAATCTATATATATCATGTGCATGTCTAAACTTTCAATTTATGGCATAAACATGTCAAAGCACATGTATTAGATACCAGCTGGCTTTGGGTAGCAGAAAAATCTATCAATTTTTTCATTGACTAAAACTCGAGTGATTATCGAGCGGCTTTCATGATTCAATATTAGCAGTAATTTGCCAAAAAATATAGCCAATCTACTAAAACTCAAGTGATTATTAAGTGACTTTCAAGTTTCAAGCACAACTGTGTATTATCTGTATATCTATACTTTGGCACATATCACCATCAAGTTTAACAGATTGAACTTTCAGCGAATTTACTTCGATTTTACATCAATTAAAACTCAAAAGTGATCAACCATTGACTTCCAAGTTTCAAGCTTAATTGCAAGATGCAAGCAGAGCAATTTCATTTTTTGCATGGAGGAATGCATACCTTGGTGCACCATCCGGCCCACATGTCGTCATATCGGCCAATAGGCTGTCCATCTCCCATGAGGCCAAAGTACATTGATGGGCCAATGAGTTCACGATTGAAGGCCAGATTCATACCGCACATAGGAAACAAGGTCCCTTTTGGGATGGTGAGAACCGCATCGACAAACCTAATGAGTTTTCAAGAAAGTATGAGAAAAATGGTTTAAGTGATATATAGCAAGCAAGAAATAATTTCAAGGTCAGATATGAGACAATACCTAGTGTTTCTTTCAAGGGGCTTAACAAGCTGGGTGGGAGCATCATAATCAGGAATATTAAGCCATAGCCCGTGAGAAACTGCAGTCGGTACTCCTTCCCGGAGACTGAAAGGATACCCACGAACAAAATCAGCACCATCTCGGAATGGATCATAGAGCGTATTGAAGAAGAATGGAGTGGAAGGGGCGAGGAGATTCTTGATGTGCTGCTCAAGAGCATTGATATCTTTGCCGGATGGATCTTTCGCGACCTATACAGGAAATTTAAAGTATATAGCTGAAAGTTCTATAAGAAATTGATAGATGATCAATAGATGAAATAGCTACTTAGCAAAAACAATTGATGAAGATAGTACCCTAATATGTTTATTTCATATGTACAGAAATTGCAAAATAAAGGCC
Organism: Apostasia shenzhenica; assembly: GCA_002786265.1. Taxonomy (NCBI): domain Eukaryota; kingdom Viridiplantae; phylum Streptophyta; class Magnoliopsida; order Asparagales; family Orchidaceae; genus Apostasia; species Apostasia shenzhenica. The sequence goes on from KZ451993.1 coordinate 2,731,738, forward strand.
ATTTTCATTTCACATCTCAAATAGTCCAAGATGAAAACTTTCTTACAAAAACAAAATACTCATCATTTGAGTTTAACTTAAAAGTTTTATCTCAAACAATTTCCAAACAACAATGAAGCATGACATAATCTGTAGAATGTATATAGCAATATATAAATCATATAATGGGCATTAGACTTGACGTGTCACACAATACCCAAATTCGATGATAAAAATGTATTACATTTAACATCCTACACAAACCTTTATTATTGTTTAATTTCCGCAACTCCAAGATGCATGGCAAGCTGGGCCCCTTAACAAAGCTATAGCTACCAGTGTGCTGAACATTAAGGTTAATGATCTAAACCATCAATAGTGACTAAATCCCATTAGCTTGATCAAGGTCATGTATCTCCACCTCAAATGTTTGGGTTCCCCTAACTCCTTAATGAATCAAATTAACTTTGAAGGTTCAATACAAGGAGGTGGCGTAGCTAGAGCTAAGTACATCATTAGGGACCACCTGTCAAACTTCATCTGAGGCAGAGGCAGGAGTATCCCAACTGAGCAATGGGTCGCACATATAGGATTGAAGGTTATCCCAACTGATATATCGAAGAAGTGGGCGGTTTGGTTAGGAGGAGACTCAACGGAAGTGCTCTAACTCATTCAGAATAGATTTCACATAAAGCTACCCGAAGACAACTAGACCATACACTACATCAGATAAGTCATTTTCGAGGAGCAGCTAATAAGGGGAGATTCAGTATAGTAGTAAGCAGGCCTGTCAATAAGTCGAGTCATGACCCAACTCGATTCGAGTTCCATCCGATTATCCTCCCAAAGTGCTAATCCGAAGTTCGACCGGGCCAGCAGTGACCTGATCCGATCCGATAAAAATCTAACTTGATTTTCTTTTAAAGATATTATATATCTTTATTAATTTTTGTAATAATATAAATTTTTATTATAGCAAACAAGCATAAAAAATATAACTCATTATGCTAAATTTTTATTTAGATTTGATGGCATAAAATTTTCATTTGATGTTTATATTATTTTATAGTATATATGAAATATTTTTAACTGATTACTTATACATGTCATTGAACCAAACAATTTTTTTTCTAGATAACATAACATCAAGATAACAATGAATTAAAAGTCCCCTGTAATGCAATTATGTTTCAACAACCCTCATCCTACATTTATATGTCGCAAAAACTTCTAATTCACCAGACAACAAGACTACACAAAGTGGACCGTTCATGGATGATGGTCGCAAGTAGGCAGAAATTTGGTGACATCATGACCTTTTAAATCAAGTGAGAGTCTTGTAACCGATGTGGGGAAAGAACATCAAAAATAAATTCTAAATTCTAAAATATGTCAACGCTTAAAAGACATGAAAAAAAAGAAACTGAAATAATCTATTGTTAGCTTTGTAACCGATAAGGGCAAAGAACACAGAAACGACTTTAGCTATTAAATTCTAAAATAAGTTTATCTCTTATAAAGACACTAAGAAAAAGAAACTAAATGATCTATTGTGAATATGCTATTCAACGGGAATCAATGAACTAGCATGTCTACATTTAAAAGCTGCTACCTTGATTATCTTCAATTCTAACAGAAGAACAATGATTCTAGTGGAAAAACCATCTCCAAGAACCCAAGACAAAAGCAGGATCGGGAGAAAAATCTGCACTGGTACCCAAAAACCAAGATTAAAATCCCAAAACACATTCAGTTTGATAGACATCGGATGAAATTCTGTCATTCGCAAAATGAAAGAATTTCAATGAAGAAAACCTCTTAAAATTAGCAAACTGGAAAGCAAATTTTCATCTGATGTAGATCACAGATCTGTCACTTGCCTAAGCAAATTACATATCTGAAACCACTCAGGGAATTCAGTCAAATCTAAAGCAAAAAACGCCATAAAAAAATCACATCGTTTCACAAGACATCCACCATCAGACAACCGACAAATAACCCTAGATCGCCAATTCGCAGATTCACCAAATGAAGACGAACGTAGCCAGAACCGAAGCGAGGCAATCGCAAACAGAGAGAATAAGAGAACAGAGAGAAAGCTCACGAAGCAGTCATCGTCGATGGTGTAAATGTACTTCTTCTTTGAGACCATGTAGCCGAAGCAGCGGCAAGCGGAGTCTTTGAAGGAGATGCAGGAGGCTTTGGGGCCGAGGATCCGATTGATGTCGTTGCGGTTGTAAAGCTCGTAGTCGAAACCCTCGGGAACCTTGATGGTCTTAGAGGGATCGCCGTCCTGCACGATGATCAGATGGTATGGCTGGAAGAAGGGACGCCACATCTCCAGAAAATCCAGGTTGCGGATCGTCGGGATAACGATATCAAGCTCATCCTTCAGCAGCGGCGTGCTCGGAACCGATGAAGAAGAAGGTCCCCTGGCCATCTCTCCCGCTTCAATTACAGATCTAGTTGCAGAGAGATGAGAAAACAGAGGAAGACCAGAAGAGGAAGACCAGAAAAAAGAACGTTTTTTTATGTCCTCCTCCGGATCTATCGAAGGCCACCTCCGCTACCGCTAGCTCATTAAAGCGCGCGGCACATGCGGACGAGTCAGCACGTGCGAAGTAAAGGCGGGCTGGCCTAATGGGCCCACGGGCCCATTTAGGCCCATGAGCTATTAAGACTAGAACATGAAATTCTCAAATTTTTTTATGTTAATAACTAACTAATTCTTTTTTATGTAGTTATCTTAAGGGTCTGTTTTATTTATAAGATTAAATTTAATAAAATTAAAATTAAATTTAGATAAAAATTATTTTTTATTGAAAGATGTGAATAATGTGAAATAAAATTAGTTATTATGTTGGGATATATGAGAGATGTAATATAAAGTTAATTATTATGGTGGGATATATCTAGGGGTGTTAAAAATATCCGAAACTCGAAACTTGCTCGGAACTCGTTCGATTTTTGAATTGTCTCGAAATCGGTTCGAAAATTTTGAATCGAATCATGAGCTAAGGATTTTGGCTCGAAGTTCATTTCGAGCCAATTTCGAGTTGGCCCTAGCTCGCTCGAAACATGATTCGATTTGGCTCGAAATTATATATATAGCATAAATAAATTATTACTTTATATAATTTAGTTAGTGGTTTAGTGGTAAAGTAGAGGAAATTTAAGGTTTATTTTCCTCAAGGTCTAGGGATCAAATCCTCTTAAATACATAACATTTCAACATTTTTTTTCAATTCCGAGCTGATTCGAATCATGATTCGAGCCGGCTCGAAATCGAGTCATTTCGAGCCGAGCCAGCTCGAATCATATCCCATTTCGATTTCGGACCGATTTCAAGCCGAGCCGAGCTCGAAATTTTTGATTTCGAGTTGAGTTTGACTCGCTCGAAATCGACCCGATAACAGCCCTAGATATATCAGAGATATGATAGAAGTTAGTTATTATTTTAGTAATGTGTGTAGAATATTAAATAAAGTTAATTTTTAATATTAAACTTTATGTGTGATGTTATATGCCAAGTTAAAATTAAATCAGATTAATTTTTAACTTTCAAATAAACGTGGCCTTAGGAATAATTATATATAATACATCAAAATCTGATAAAATTATATATTTTTTATGATATTTTTTAAAAAAATTATAAAAACAAATTACTGATACATTAACAAAAATTTTATCATATTGTGTATGATTCATAGGTTCATAATAAAAAATTTTATCTCGCCAGTCTAAGTTTTAAATTGATTATATATATATATATAATTATTTTATGAAAACTAAAACTCTAAGATTTAAGATTTATGTTCTAGGATTTAGGTTTTAGTATTAAAGTAGTTTAAGATATATGATTTAGTATTTTGAATTTTAAGTTATGATTTTAGGGCTCAGAATTTAAGATATAATATGATTTTACTTAAAAATAATATATAATATATAATTTATAACAAATAGGATAGAGTATACATAATTATCTCTATTCTTTTTAGTTGTGTATTAATATTTATCGCTATGTTTAAATTAGTAATGAATATTTGAACTTTAAATTTAATAATATAAATTTGATGTAACGATGATTAACTTGATGTTACACACAATAATTGAAATCAAGAAGCCAAAGAGTGGACTCAACATTCACATGTTAAGTGCTTGGAGCAATCAAGAATAAGAGAAAGAAGCCTTGAAGTCAAGAGCCAAAATCGGGTCTGTTTGTTTGTAAGGTTAAATTTAATAAAATTAAAATTAAATTTAGATAGAGATATTTTTTTATTAAATGTGAAATAAAGTTGTTATTATGTTGAGATATGTGATGGATGTGATATAAGTTAATTATTATTTCAGTAATGTATGTAGGATGTGAAATAAAGTTAATTTTTAATATTAAATTTTATGTGTGATGTGATATATTAGGTTAAAATTAAACCAGATTAATTTTTAACTCGCCGACAAACAGGGCTCTAGTGTTTAAAAAATTATTTATTTATTTTGTCTTGCACTTTTAGTTAAAATTATGTAAGATTAGTTTTTTTTTGTAGTGCTAAGGTGGTATGGATTATTTCATGAGCATTGAGAACATCTTTGGAGATTAGTTAACTGAAATTTAGATCGATTAAAAATGAGTTAGACTAATCATACCTTTATGAGATTTGCCAGATATAGCTATTGATCGTTTAATTGAAAGATTAATTAGGCCAGTGCATTCGGTTTAACCGGTTGGTTTGATAGCCAAACTAAAAAAAAAGATTGAGTTTGGTTTTAAATTTAATGAAATCAAACCAACCAAATTAGATTATAAACCAAACCAAATCAATCAAATAAATATTGGTTTGGTATGGTTTAGTTCGGTTCGGTTAAAATTATATTTTTATCTAAAAAAATTTCTTAATCTTCTTATAATGATATTAAATATTACTATATTAATATTTACTAATAAAAAAAGTAGGAAGAATTCAGAAGTAATTGCATACATCATTACATCAATATCATAGTATAATCAAAATTACATAATAAAAATTTCATCTGTTTATCAAAATATTGAATATCTTTTCAAATTTTCAAACAGTCTCCGTTGTAAGAATTTATTCTAATTATCACACCTAAAAAAATATACTAAACTATTAGCATAAAAATACACTATGAAAACTTCAAAATACACATATACACTATCACTTCAATAGATTCAAAATCAGTACTGTAAAACTAGCATAATACAACTAAATCGACCTAACCTTAAAATTATATTTATGCGTAGGTTATTTAATAATTGGTCAGTTCGGTCGGTCTGATTTCCAAACATGTGATACCGAACCCAAACCAATTAACCGAAATACTCAAAATACCAAACCATCACCAAACCGTTAGATTCTAAATCAAATCAAACTATTAAATTTAAATAGTTCAGTTCAATTTTTCGATTTAAACCATAGTTTGCACACCCCTAAGATTAATCAAGTGATCAATCTTGATTGGTTGGAACAAAGAGCCCAACGTAATTAAGAAAATATCTACATAAAGAAATGATCGATGAACGTATCATTTCTATTTTTACCTCTCTGTCTCACTATTACACAAGACTACGTGATATTATATACTTCCAAACATCCTATCATTATATTGTTTAAATACAATAATGTTGAGCTACAATAAAAAAAAGTCACGACATTTCTAGCCTTGATGTCTCGTGTCCGGTATAAATTTTAAATAAAATATTATTTCATTTGACATCTTATATAGATTCTAACATAATAAACTAATCTCTCACATCTTATAGTTATTTTAATATAAATTATTAACTTTATTTCATATATTATACATATTAAAATAATAAATTAATTTTATTTTATATTTAGTACATTTACTCATATATGATAAAAAAAATTTCATAACTAAGCCATTTCATCAAATGATCTCCTAAGTAGTCTAGCTTAAATGGGTCTAAATTTGCACATCAAGCCTAAATCTTATCCATAGTAAAATTGAGTCCCCTAGTGAGTCACTAATAAATTGACCATACTTTAAAGCTATAATTCACTATATTAACTCAATTCAAATATCATTTTTTGAGTAATAATTCTATAATATTTTACAAAATTATCTGTGCATATCATCAAATTAAATAATTATTTTCTCTAAACAAAATAACAAAATATTAAGATAACATTAAACCAAATATCCCCTAAATATAAATCCACTAAATAATTCAATGTTATTGTGGAACTTCTCTTAGCCCAATAGGGAGAAAACTTGCTTTAAAACCAAAAAGTCTCAGATTCAAATTCACACCATCATAATTTATGAACATAGCATTTTTCTAATCAAATATATGCACCCAAAACTAAAAGTGTTTTCATTGTCGCATATGAAATTTATGGTTAAAAACACGATACGGATATGAAATCTACTGCATACAAAGAAGTACATGCATTAGAGATCTGAAAGCTTAACCCAATCTCAGTTAGCTTAGCATGGGAAAAATAATGACTGAAAGATCTAAAATTGATGTTACTATTAGGTAATAAGCAAACTACAACAACGTTTGATTATGATAATGTGGTTTACATACACTGTAACCCTCATCTCTGACATGGTTTAAAAACTTTCAAATCTCAAAACTTCAAATTTCAACTTCTCCGAATTTCGAGAACTGATCTCCAAATATTGGAGAAAAACAAAACATCGTCTCTCCGCTACTACATATAATCGCCTCTTCTGATCATTCTCTAACTTCTTCAGGTTTGACAACAAACACCGTTATATCACAATCTGTTTATCTCCACCACCGCCTCCAGTATCGATGAAGGCGGCCGCCGGCCTGTCGAGAAACCACACCAGCTTGCCCTCCAATGGATTCAGCATGCTCGCTGGCAATGAGGAAGCATCAAGTATGTCGGCACTGAGATCAATAACAGCCCTCACAGCCATTGCCTTCTCGCCTCCGGTCGCCAAAATGGCGATATTGGAGGCTGAATTGATCACAGGAAGCGTGAATGTGATTCTCTCCGGTGGCGGCTCCGGCGAGTCAGTGATGAAGGTGACCCATTCATCCTTGAGCTCGAGAGTGGTATGGTGAGGGAAGAGGGAGGCCACGTGTCCATCGGAACCAGCTTCAAGAAGGATAAGGTCAAATTTCGGACAGTCATTACACTCGGAGACGTCAATGGTTCGGAGCTTAACGAGCTGGCGGATGGCGAACTTGTACTCCCCTGCAGCTTCTTTCACGGTCACATTGTCGTTGATTGAGTAGATATGGCTGTGGAGGATTGGAACCTGGGAGTTTCATTTATAACAAAAATATGTCATTCTCATGTTGAACTGAATAAAAGCAAAGTTTGAGACCAGTGATAATGAGAGTGATTTCTGAAGATCATCTAATCTTATAGGTCTTATTCTTCTGTTCTATAAAAGAATAACGGCTCTGCGCTTCCTGCTCATTTCTACTAAATACTAATGAAAATGAAAGAGGAAACTTTCAAAATATTTAAGCACAGATAGAAAGTGCAGGTCAAATAAGAATACAACAATAACAACCAGTCAAATAAAAATCATTGAAAAAAATTTAAAATTAATTTTTATTTTTTTTTTTTGAGGAAAGGAAAATCATGTACAGTTAAATTGGTGTAAGGTTGATAATTGTGATCATTCATTTAAGTATTCAGACCAATTTCTCGATCGGAGTTCTTGGATACTCTCTCTCTTTCTTCCTGTATGGCTGTATCTCTATTTCTCACTTCTCGGCTACCTAACAGGTAGTGCAATGAAGGAGTGGGCGATAAAAATTAGTTTCAATCATTTCCACTGCATTAAGATTCAATCATTCTTGTGCTCTGCCTAACAGGTGTACTTCTTCAAGCAAAGGTCATGTTCACACCAGTTGATGAATAGTTAGACTAATATTTCAAGATCGGCAATCATATACTTTACCATTATTTCTCTTCAGTTTATTTCACATAGCATAGCAGTCCAAAAACTCCGATGTTCCAGTTCAATCATAAATTCATAATCCCCAAATCCTCATCGGAAGTTCTATAAGATACAAGCTGGTAGGAGGTTGTAAAAGATTCAACCAAAAAAGATTGATATTGATAATGATGATCATATGATATCCTATGCATTGCAGCATTGCTCCAAATATTAGAAGTCAAGCAAATCTGGAACCCCAAATGCCCTGAATCATTAGCAGGATCAAGGAAATCTATAACATATTCACCCCCTCCCATCTTCTAATTTTATAAAATATTATCAATCAATTATACCATAAAAACAAAACCCAAAGCCTGCTGATTCACTGAACACTTCTTACCTCGAATTAAAACTCCAGCAAACCAAGATTTAGTAGCACATATTCACCAAGAGAAGGAAAACTATCGAGATAATATGGTAATATTTTTACTCAAATATCAGCAGGTAAACTTTATGGTTGAACCTTAGAATAAAAAAAAAAAAAAAAAAACTTTACGGTTGAATCACAATCCAGGTTCTATCTTGTTTTCCACTTTAACCTTGCACGAATTAACGGTAAAGTAGCAGACATGAAGATATTCCGTATTTATACCTTACAAAGGAAGCCATCTTTTGCTAGCTTATAATTGCTATCGACATGATTCTTCGCCACCGCTCGTTCATCCACCCAGAAAACATACCATTTTGTCCAGTCAACCGTCCTATTATAAGGAGCTTCACAGAGCTTCCTGCATGGGTGTAGAACTGTATTTCAGATCTTGGCTCGGTTATCATCTTCACTTTAAAAAAAATAAAGTAACAATTAATACCCAATCAAACTGATTAATGATCCGCCAGTTAAAGCAATTGTAAAAAAGCCCCTCTCCTTCACAGAGGCTTCTGATAATTGGGCTATGTATTCAGCTAAATCTGTAGCTAGATCATCCAAGCTTTCGAAAATTCTAAGTTCTCTTCTGTTCTTAGAATCACAAGGAGCTGCCATCCTTCGATCGGATTGTTACAACTCACTCGCGGAGAGTCCTACATGATGAGAATATTTAAACTAAATAGTAAAGAGAAAAGCATGAAAATATAAGAATACCTGCTAATTCAAAATACACACAATTCAGTAATCCTGATCGATTCACATGTTAAACCTTTACTATAATATTTAACATCAGTATCCATTACTAAAGTTAAATATTCAAAAAAAGTGAAGAAAAGCACCTCACATATATTTATGAGTATTTTAGGCATGAAGAAACAAGCAAGTCAGTGAAGAGAGGATTTGTAAGCCATGAACTGTAAGGATGAGGGTAGGAAGAAAAGCGAGCTAGAGATAATAAGAAATTAGTAATATCAAAGTCCAAATGAAGTACAATCTATCAATTTACAACAATATAAAGCAATTGCAAGTAACTACATCCTAAAACAAACACGGTTCCTAAAGCCTACCAACAATAGAAAAGACATTAAATACCAGATTGTTAGTCCTCAACTTGAAACCCAAACTTAAATACCGAATGACATTTTCAAGCTTATGTAGAACTATGATAACCTGTAGTATGAAAACTGAAAGGAAATGGGAGAAGAAAAGCTATATGAATAGTGTTCTGTTTCGGAAGAAAATGTTTAAGCAAGAATTTCGGACTAATGAGACAGAAATACTCAGAACAAAGAGATAATAAGCTTCTTAATTTCTTACGTTTGAAACCATACGAGCCGAAAGGAACTACAAATACAAGAACCATAAACAGGAAGGAAAAGAAAGTGCCAGTTAAAAACAGATTCTAACCATTGCCTGATAAATAAAATGTTTGAACAAATGTTCTAAATTTCAAAAAAAGAATAAAACAAACAACATGGAGTAACAAAAAGGGGCAAGCTAATTAGTTGATGTGCAATTTGTCAAGCAACGGAGGAGATTGATCTCTTGCTGAGATCTTCTCACAAGCAGAAAGTTTGTGAAGAAAGTAAATAAATAAGAGCCAAAATTTTACATGGAAAAAATCTATGAAGCAAGGAAAAAACATGATGCCAAATCTAATAGCGTTTAAGAGTGTCACCTTGCTTGGCTGCAGCTTTAAAAAGACTGAATAAATATAAGCAGCTTTGGCCTCGAAGTGGCTTTAGATCTGGAAACCACTTTAAAGCGGCTTCAAGTTTAAAACAACTGTTTTTTCTTTTTTTATTATCAGTTTTGGATAAAGAAAAGCTGTAAAGTGGTTGTGAAGCAGGTTAGGACTGATTACTGTTGAGATGAATTATGGATCAGATGGCTTCACAGTAAAACTAATAGCTGTAAACAATTTCTCCGGACTAATAATAATGGCATCACAGTAGTAGAAAACAAACCTAAGCAATAAGGAAGGCATATTGTGAAAGGCATAACTAAAGTATAGAAGCAATAATAACATTTAAACAGTAACAGTCATAACAAACAAAACAACAGTAGCATCAACTATTTTCTAGCGCAATACCAAATGACTAATAGAAATATTTCATCACCAACAAGGTGTTATAGCAACAATATAAGTATTTCAGTAATAAGAAACAACTAATATCATAGTGTTAGAAGTTTATATAGATTAAACGAATAAAATTGTAGCACCTTCACAAAAACACTATGACATTATAAACCTATCACAACCAATATATCAACTCCTACATAAATGTGTAACTTCTGAGGACCCTCTAACAGTACCCATGAGAATACAACAGTAGCAGCAGCCAAGCTTTTATCCCACTAGGTGTTCGATGAAAGGAGAAACGGTGCCCACGAGAATTGATGCGAAACGAGAAAAAAAAATTGCAAATGATATTTTATATTTATATTCAGCAAAATTGATTAGCAAATTATTTTAATTAAGAGAAAAATATTTTCTAAATAAATTATATGATAAATAAGATTTTTGAATCCCGTAAATTAAGATATTTTAAAATTAAAATTAAACTGAATCGTATGATAAATAAGAATTTATCAATTTAGATTAGGGCGTCAATTTAAATTCAATAAATCAGATCCGAGGTTCAGGAATTTAGGACAGACGCCTCACAGTTAAATCCAACAGTAATCGACACACAAAGAAATATCGGGTAACACAATTAGAGCCAAATAAATAACCCAAGTCAAGCGAATAATTTGTATTGAAGTCAAATAATCAGCTCAATTGGGTTCGAGAAAGAATTTACCAGCGATTTGAATAGGAGAAGAGTCACTGGCGATGAAGGTTAACTGATCTAATCGCAGCGGGTTGAAAACATCGTAGCCGATGTTATGGAGGAGGCCGTTGGCTTAAGCCTCATATTCGATGTTGCAGGAGATCGGCGGGATCGAAGTTTGGTCCAACGTTGTGCACGAGGTTGCAGAGCCCAAACGTCGGGCGAAGAAGGTTGCAGAGGCCAAACGTCGAGAGCGGAAGGTTGCAGAAGGCCAAACGTCATGCGCAAGAGGCTGCAGAAGGCCAAACGTCATGCACAAGATTTGAGATGACCGAACCAGTGCGCACAATATTACAGAAGGCAGAACCAGCGAGATCAAGATCAGACGTCTTGAACGATGACTGCTGGCCGCACGGATAGAGCTGCGGTGGCTGGGTTGCCGGCTCTCGCAGGTAGCCGGCTGGTCGACGGAGGCGAAGGCGGTGCGAGCGGAGAGAGCTTCAGAGGTAGGTAAGTGCGCAAAGATTTTTTTTTTATCTCTCTCTTTTTTTTTTGAAAAATGGATAACTAGGCTAATTTGAGAATTTTCACTAAAGGCTAACCCTACCCTTTCCTTCACCGGAATATCGACCCTTTAACCCGGATCTAGTCTCTGAGAAAACTCAAATATAACTTCATTCATCAAATGCTATCTCTTTTATAATGCAAGGCAACCTCTTTATATAGAGAGATCTCATAAAGAAATTTGAAAATACAATATTGAATGTAGAAAATAAAATACCAAATAAATAAAAATAAATATGAAACTAATTCTATTACAATAAAATAAAATCAGCTCCAAATATGGTGAATCTTTCAAACCTCTCAAATATGCTTTGAATCAAATCAAATCAAATCAAAATAAAGCTAATATGGAAATCTTTAATAGCTCTAATTAATTTGAATTTGAATTTTGATTCAGCACTTGACATCATCCTAACCATCCAATTCAATGTTGATTTGTGTCCCCACCAAGAATACTACTATATTATTCCTTTTTTAATGAAAATTGTTGTAATATTCTTAACTGCATAATTTAGGTGCTAATTCTTCTCCAAAGCTGAGGGACCTACTTTGCATAACATAATGCTCATTAACATATGACAAACAAATAAACCCTAAAGTACCATAGCGTAGTTCATATATGCCCCAAAGTGTTTATCATTATGTTACAAGATATGGTAGTCAAAAATGTTATGGCATATATTGAATTGAGTATCAAAATGCTATTGAAAAAGCTAGTGGGCCCTTCCGTATTGGATTTGCTTTCCATGTGGACTAGATCTGTGAACATGAGCATAAATAGGTCTTTGTGCATCATGAATATGGCTCCATGATCCGAAATACTCTCAACATTATGTAGAATCACCATTGTATTACACTCCGATAAATTACCGAACCGTCGTGCTTTTACAAAGAAGCCATACATAGTCCACTGGACAGTAGTTCTCTGCATCTATTCTTTCCCTAAATTTGCCTTTTGCTTCTCAAACTGAACCAACTCATTAATAACCTTGTTGATAATCTTCTTCACCTTCGTAACCTACCTGGAAAGGCTCTTTGTGATGCCCTTGGATCTAGTGTAGCAACGAGAAGATAGACTGGTTCTACTACAACAGCTACCTATTGCAAGCTAGATTGAAGTCAATCAGGTAGGTTCTCACCATATTTTGGATGCCTACAACCAAGGTGTTGATAGTGATGTGTATTTAACCTATTTTTTGTCCCAATTTCATTAAAAATAAAGTATTATGAGAGGCAGAGACCGCCTCTTATTTAAGGTGGGTGGAACAATCCTCCTAGATTGCAACTTGATTAGCGACTTTGAACACTGTGTGCACATTGTGTTAAGAACTATGAAGCACGAGTACGATACGGCGATACAGATACAATACGATACGCCAAACTTAAAAAATGTAGGATACGGATACGTCAGGATACAGCTGTTATATTTATATATAATACGTCATATTCTCATATTTAAGATATAAATTTATGGTAGACTATACTAGCTTATACATTTATTGTTATAATTTTCAAAAATATCTTTTAAATTTTTTTTAAATTAATTATATTTTTTTAAATATTATTAATATCACTAAAAAAATATTAGACAATTGAACTATAAAAAATAAAAATATCCTTCAACAACTATTGAGTTTAAAAGATTTTAAATTAAAATAATATTTTAAATTTATTTAATTACTTTCAACCTATCACAGATCATCTAGTGAGATGAGAGTTTAAATATATATCAGTAAATTATTGAGCAAATTAATTTAAATCCGATTTAAATTAATTTGCTCAATGCAAACGACATATAATTGAAAATAACATAGATAATGTGACATAAACTCATATATATTAATCTAGTTAAAGTAGATATATGCTCTCCTCTCTCTGAGTGTTAACTAAATAAATAAACAAAATAAAAAAAATTAAAATTCTATCGTTTTCATAATATAAGCTTGATTAAAGTAAAAAGAAAGTGATCGGTGTTTAACAGAAGCAAAGATAGTATGGTTGATATAGAAAAACTAGATAATACAGTTGCTTGCAAATACCAAATTCTTTTTTTTATTGCCGAAACACTAGCGTGCATTAAGCATTTTGTAATTCCAATTGTGTGAGTTCAGTATATTTCTCAATCTTATTATTTGAGTCTATGCATGGGTTGTGTTTCATGTATAATATATTTTTTATTTTTTATTGTGTAGGCCAAACCAACTGTTTTAACATTTTTTTTCTTTAATTAGAAGTATCGAAAAGTATCGGACAAGTATTGGGCAAGTATCGGGCAAGTATCGGGCAAGTATCGGGCAAGTATCGGGCAAGTATCGGGCAAGTATCGGGCAAGTATCGGGCAAGTATCGAGCGAGTATCGAATTTTTAAAAATTAAAAATAAAAATCAATACGCCACGTGGCGTATCGGATACGTATCGGTGGAGTATCGGTATCCGATACGAATACGTTAGACTCCACGAAGTATCGGTGCTTCATAGGTTAAGAATGCCCTCCATCCATGAGAATCATTCTAAATGAGAGCACAAAAATGGTTAATGTGCAATTCCATCAAGCAGCAGATGACCTTGATCTTTTTCAAAAAAAAAATCTTTGCACAATCACACGGAAAGTCAGTAAGGAAGTAATATGTTTAGGTGGAAACCCTATGAAGTAGGGAAAAATCATGGTGCCAAGTCGATGGAGCTTAAAGAGATTTCACTAAAGAGAGAGAGCAGAGTATTTTGAGTACAAATGCGCATAAAACTCCAGAAGTGACCTAGAGGGTTGAAAGCACATCTATTTATAAATCTAAGACTTCAATTATTTCGCCTTGATTTTCACTTAACTCAAAAATATGAGATGACATGATACAGTGGGAAACTGGTTTCCACAAGGCATCTATTTGAATGAGTTTTACGATAACTAGGGAGAAAGGAAGCAGCCAAAGCTGATATGTGTCGAGTTAGTTGTTGCATTCAAAGTTCCTTGGTCAAAGTTTATCTGGATGTGGATCTCAGCACAACAAAGAATAGTGATCCATGAGTGACTCGTGTACGTGACCTAAGTCCTTAGAACGAAGATTATTATTAACCAAAGAATGTCTTCAGGGAGTATACAGCCTGATGTTCAGCGCCTTACTAATAGTGGTTTGTATTTCAATTTGAGCCCCTTTCCCAAAAGGAGTCCAAGTAGTAAGTCAAGCTAAGAAACTGAAATTTCAAAAGTTATCAACGACCAAAATATTAGACGTGGGAGAGAAGATAAGTCAAGCTGAATTTCATGTGGACGATTGAAGTCTTTGACTCTTCAACAGTTTTCTAAAACAAGAAAAAGGCAGAAATCGAACCATAATTTTTGATAAAAGAAAGTAATGACACTCATTTTCATAGGACATACAAGAATAATAGGAAAAAGAACAAAGAATCAGACGATCGCGGCATTTAAAGAACTAATTAGTTGAGCATAATTTAAATCGACTCTCAACAGAAATCAAGTTTAGCAACTAAATACCCACCTAGCAAGAACTCTTATGGGAGGAAATTAGAGAGCAGCAGCAAATAAACCCACCATAAATCCTCATAAAAAGTTCCAAATACACCAGAAATCAAAAGATCACTTTCTTCTTCCATGAAAGAAGCAGATAAACTCAAAAGAAAAAGAAGAACAGTGAAGGGATCCCTAATATTAATGCAGGAAGGAGAATCCGAGTTCCCATCGCCCGTGAACCTATCAATATAAAAACCAGCTCTGAAATCCCTAATCCCCAGGAAAACAAAGCAAACCCAGATCCCGAGACATCCTGGCCTCCCCCATCCCACCATTAAAAAGGCTAAATCCCCAAGTCGACAAAAGAATAAAAAATGTCAGAAAAGGGGAGACGAAACTCACAAGAAGGCGGAAATGGGCAGCGCTGCCAGCTAAAACGGAAGCAAAACCGAAACTTGAGTGTCGCCAGAAATGAAAAAAAAAAAAAAAACCCTTATTCTAATCCATCCCTTAAAGGCATTAATAACCTTATCCTGAAGAGGATGCGCAGAATTCACCCTCCAGCAACGCCGGCACATGTATCCGGCGATCCCGGCCGCTCCCAAATCACTGAAGCAACCTCCTTTCTTTCAATTCCCGTCCCAACCCATACCCGAGATGGATGATTCTGTATTCCTATATCTCCTCTAAGTCTAAACCCTCACTCATTCTCCCTGTCCTCGTTACAAGCATTTCTTTCGTTTCTCCTGCCATCGCCCGCATTTTAAGGAGGAGAAAGAGAGAGGGGCCTGTCAACAGATCCAAATCGGATCAGATCATCCCAACTCAGATGTGTTTCAATCCATAAATACTCAGTCAAAAAATCAGATCAAATTAAAATTTAAATTTTCAAATTTGATCCACTTATAATAAAAATTATTAATTAAATTTTTTTCTTAATCAAATTTAAAATAATATTAATTTTATCCAAAATAAAATAAAATAATAATATAATATTTTTATAAATTAATTAAATATTTTAAAATAAAATTTAGTATTTACAATATATACACATATTAAAGCAAAATATAAACTTATAAAAATAAACCATTAAAATTATAATATATTTTTTATTTAAATCTTCTCATAAAAATATTATTAATCATAACTATATATTTATACGAATTATAACTTAAATTATATAAACTAATGGGTCAATGATGTTTCACATCTGATTTTTTTTAAATGGATCGAGTCAATAAACGAATAGGTTAATGAGTCTTAAAAAAAATATTTAAAAATTTAATCGAATTAAAACTTAAATCAAATTGGATTATAATCCAGATAAGCCTGGAGAGAGACCAAAAATCAAAACAACTAGTTTTATTTTTCACTTCAAAAGTTCAAAGCAACCAGTTGGTGAGAAAAAAAAAAGTAAAAATATAATTTTTTTTGAAATACATAAAAAAAATAATTAGTTATATTAAAAATATATATAATATAAAATAAATTTAATTAATGTATCAAAATTTATCTAAAATCTAATTTAAAAAATAAATTTTTATATTAAAATTTATTATAAAAAATGAAAAATAAAAAATTCAAATAAATTGCAAAGCCATTTTGATCATGATTACGACCAAAATTACTTTCAACTAAATAAAAAATAAAAATTTTACAGAGATGAATCGACGAACACTTTCTCAATTCGTGCTTTGAATCATAAATTATACATTTATGTTGAAAAATAATTAATGTTAATTTATCATTGTTAAGTAACTTTGGTTTTCATTCATCTAATTTTCAAACTACATACATTTAAATACATAGAATATAGAATGTAATTGAATAACAATAAAAATAAATAGTATATAGATTTTTCTAATTTGAATTTATGTATAATTATGTGTCTCACATTATCAATTTAACTAAATAAGTCTTCTAAATTAAAAGTACATGTCCAGCATTAATTGCATTTGTTAAGCCTAATATAATCTTAATTTTATTATCGCTTTATTTTTTATTTTCAGTGATTAAAAATTTATATCAAAAGAAAATTTATCTTTTTATGTTAAATGGTTGGCGATTATTACTATGGCCTTATTTAGCATCATAAAAAAAATTAATATTAATATTTTAAATTTATCACAAATTTTAATAATTTTATTTAACGTTCTAACACAAATTTGAATTTTACAATTAATTTTATTTCACATCTTACGTATTTTTTAATATTAAAATAAATTTTTTTTCATCAATTTTATAAAATAAAATATTTTTATTTTTATTTCTTTTTGAAATGGTACCAAATGAGGCTTATGAAAAACTTTTTATGCACATATTTTCAATTTAAAAGAACTTATACACTATTTATCTTAAATATAAATTATATTATTATCAAATAAAATTGTCAAATAATTTATCTATTGGATAATAAAAAAAATTGATATTTTTTGTCCGTTCAGGGACAATTGGATTTTTTTATGTAATGTTTCAGTTAGATATTAATATATTCACACCTGATTTAAATTAGATATCAATATTTTATTTACATTAATTAACTCTATATAAAATGTTAGAATTTTAAGTGCAAATAAGATGTCAATATTTATAAAAATTATTTCTTTGATAATAAATTTTGATATAATTATCAACTTACCACAATAAATTTATTATTTTATATATTATATATTTATAATTAATAATTAATAATTAAATTATATTATGCATATTTTTTAATATTATGTATATCGTAAATTATTAAAATAATTACAATAAATATACTGTGATTGTGATATAAAAATAATTTTTATATACTTTAAAATTTATGAAATATAATTTATTAAATATAATATAATATATAAGATAATAAGTTTACGGTAATATGTAAATAATTATTCATAAAATTTATATTATTATATAATGATTGTGAGTTGGTTGTTAATAATTTGTTGAAATCATCAATTAATGAATAATTATAATTGTTGCAACGAAAAGAGTCGATTAAATTTTTGACACCTCTCGAAATTGAAAAACTAAATTAGATATTTTTGAACATACTCAAAAAACCAAAGTTGAAATGAATTATTTAAAAGTAAATTACATTTTAGTTCCTAAATTTGGAGAATAGTGAACTTATTTTAAATTTTTTTCTAAAAAAATTTAAGCTAAAATTAAGATTAATAATCTATTTAATTAATATTAATAATTTATGTCAATAGGAACCGCATTAACTACTGAAAATCAAACTGCCGCGCGAGGACCAAAATTAAAAATAAAATAGTACTAATTAAAAAAATAATAATAATAATAAATAAATATTTCAATCATTCTACGTAAATTTTAATAAAAAATATTATTTTATTTCAAATATTTAATAATTTTCAATAAAAATGTTAACTTTATTTCACATCCTATATCAAAATACTCGATTCAAATATTTTGGTGTAGAATGTGAAATAATATTGATATTTTTATTAAGAATTATTGAGCATCTGAAATAAAATAATATTTATTTATATTAAAATTTAAAATTATTATCATTTTGGTTCTCAAGTCAAATAAAATTTTAGAGTATTTATGTGCTAATACAAATTATTCCTAAAAGACTTATCTTATAAAATTTTTAAAATTAAGGTTTTTTTTGCATTTTTCTTCAATTTTAGAGTCCCAGATACAATTTATCTATTATTTAAATATGTAAGGGGAAAACAAAAAGAAAAAAAAAAACAAAAAAAGTCGCATCAAAATAAGATTGAATTACGCAAGAGGAACAGACGAAAGGTAGCATGTAACTTTCTGTATAGTTCAAATATGGCTCCATCAAGCTACGTAACCGCTTTTAAAAAAAAAATAAGAAAAATAAGAAAAATAGACAAATATTTCAAACATTGAAAGATGAAATAAATATACATGTAATTAGTGCCTCTAATAAGATATATATATATTTATATTTATATATAAATATGGAAAAAAATGATAAAGTACAAGTAAGTTAGGTGCACTATCATTGACAATTTAAAGATAAAACCATACGACAAGACACATGAAATGGAAATTCAGATACAAATGATAGTTTATTCAAGAAAATTCTCATATATCACAAGTTAAAAATATTCAAAAATATCATTTTTTATTTTTTTTATTATCAAAATTTCTTTTTTTTTGATAAATCAAAAAAATTTAATTTTTAATTGCTGAAGTGTGATTTCAATTTATTAGAGGAAACTTGGCTAAATATATTTAATTTATATCATGATATTTAAATATTATTTTTAATTAATAATTATGTAATTTTATAAAAAAAATATTTATAAATATTATTAAATTAAATAATTATTATTTTTAAATAATATGACATAAAAATAAGATAGTATTGAACCACTTACTCACTTAACCTCTAATTAATTCATAACCAATTAGTAATTTTTTAAATTTTTTTATAAAAAATTATATATATTTTTAAGATATGTATATAATGAAAATAAATTCATTTAATTGTGATAATATTAAATAACAAATCAATTTATTACATTATTTACTGTTATCATAAAACTATAAATATCACGAAGAAAAATTAATTTCTTATGATATGATCTAATCTGATATATCATCTAGTTTTGATATCGAACTGGACCGAATGACACAACGATTCATGATTAGACTAGTTGAACTAGACAGTCTGATCCAATTTTTATAACACTGGTTTGTGAAATGAAAATATTACGTAATTCATCAAAAAAATAATAACAACCTTTTAATCTATCAAGGGATTTTCAACAGTAGCAATTCGCCTTCTTGAATGGAAACAGTGACAAGTCCTATTAAGGCGAGCGTATAACAATTATACCGCATCTTCATTAATAATTCCATGTTAAAGGGTGTGACGGAGAAGCTCAGTGAAATGAGAAATTCTTGGGTCCAACATTCGAGCACCGATCAGTGAGCGTCACGCGTGCAATACATGCGGGTCTGAGCACACATGGCGCTCACTAATTAGTGTTTGAATGGTGCTCTATCCGGATCCCGAAATTTTTCCAGAGAAGTGCCGGGGATCGAACTTCAAAGGATGATACTTGCGGATTGCCAAAATCATACATCTGTGAGCTATCATTATATCTTTTTACGAATCTCTTCAAGTTGGTGTCAAAACTTCATATTCTAATCAAGATTCCCCTTAAGCTCCTCCTTATATCTTGACTAGAGGGACAAGTGGCTCGAGCACCAACATATATTTCCAACCAGTTCGAAGCACTGCTAGACAAGTTCCCACCGTTTAATGGAAGATTATCAGACCATGAGCTCGAGGTGGTCAATGTGTTTTATGAGGCGGATAGGGCTTGTAATCCTGGTGAAAATATGAGTCCGAGCACCAGCATTCCTGCTGGTTGCTCAGTCACGAAACGGGAGGAGTCGAAAGGGACAGTAGTTTGAGATGATTGAGAAGCGCAACTCAGTGGAGAATTGTCGAGCAATAGCGCGACCAAAAATGCTGAGGGCAGCGTTGAAGCAAGCATTGGAAGCGAGAGGGGCCTCGCGCTGAGCACGTGGATGTTCCGCTAGAAAGAAAATTGGAGGCCAAGCATGATCAAGCCACAAGGAGGCAAGGGAATTGTATGTGACTAATAAATACGAACTTTGAAGCTCACAAAGAACCTCTCATAAGCACCATCTTGCACATTGTACTCCGTTGAACATTACGAGTTTGCATATAATCAAATCATTTATTAGTATCGACACCCTCGAATAGTTTTCTTTAGCATCACCAAAAATCTCAATCTTTGCTCGCTTTCTTGATCTCCAAACTTTCATACATGGAAGTACAACCCATACTCGTCCAAGTTTTTAATAACTTCTCACATGATTGTAGTTCACCACTTACTTGACTTGAGCTGCAAACCAATTAGCAATGGCAGCTGAGTAGTCAAATCTACTAATGAGCCATCTAATTGCATCCTAAACTTGTAAATGGCTACAACTCCTTTTCTTTCATTAAATCTGATTTGAATTATACATGTTAGCACTGCACATTCAAAACTAAAAAAGATATAATAAGAAATCATAAAAAATGATCATACATATTTTTAATTAAGGAGTTGTAATGTGATATAGCATAATGGAACAAATGATTCATGTAGCTGACCTTGTTGTTGTTGTAGTTGCACCGCATAATCAAGGTTGATTGGTTGACGAAGGCACAATTGAAGTTCCTCCCGCTCCCTCTGTTCATCGAGATGCATTGCCGGTAAGAAGAGACGCCACTTAATCTCCATTGGTGAGTAGATAGGTTCGTGCTTCGTCATATATCTCTGCTAGCAGAGACCTATCGCAATGAGAAGGGGGAAGCCACCGAATATCCGTCAAGGACAGCTAGGGTTAGTGCTTCATCTAATTCCTCCGCTAGCAGCATGCTATAGATGGCAGTAAATTTGGGGAAAGGGGGGTTTTAGAGTTAGGATAAGAGAAGTTTTGAGTTAAGGTTATATGCATGCTTCTAATTTTATATGTGTTAATTTAACTCCACTATTGTTAATAACTGTTATGTTTACCTGAAAACATCATATTTGACATTTTAATATTGTGGTGTCATATGCATACCTATAAGTTCTGCGTATTTTATATGTAATTAGGTAAGTTTGTTGAGGCATACATGAAAAAAATGTAAAAGAGCCCAAGCTACTAAAGTTTCTAATTCAAATCAATAATAGAAAATCAAACCAAGCTATTTGTATAATCTAAATATGCACATCCACAAAATTCTGCGGTAACAACATGAATAAACTTTCAAATTTATATCTGTATGCCGTATAATCAAGTTGAATCAACTTTCAAAGTTATATGCTCTGAAATAACCACCATCCAGATTAGCTATATATAAAATGAGAATAACCCCAGAAAGACTCCATCTAGGCTATAAAATCTGATAATGCATTTTCAGTCTATGTTGCAGTCCTCGGGAAATAAATATATCTTTTGTTCAAAAAAGGGTATCTTAGTGGGAATTCTTTTTCTGGTCTAAAAGAAATAAAAAGACTGATGACAAGTAAAATGAGAAGCACTAATTTTCCTATTTCTATATCTCAAAAGTTCAGGTAATAATTTTCAAAACGAATGAGGAGAAAATAGTAGAAGAAAAATTACTGAATATCTTGAATCCTTTATCATTCTTGACAACATTATAATCACCTATGAACTACATCCTGTGATGGCACTACCTCAGGTGCAATTTCAGTAAGAGTAGAAATTTAAGTATACAAAAAAAATCAAAACGTATAGTTATACTCCAAAAGAAAAGACTAACTTTTGCTTCCAATGTTAATTTAATGCCAGAGCATCATACCTAACAGGAGGGAAAAATATGCAGCCATCAACCGGGCTCTAAGAGAACAAAGCAGAATTCAAACCGCAGAAATTAACAATGTTTCCCTCTTCACAAACAACACCAACGTCATGTTCAAATTCTCAACAAACTATCACATATATCTCCTTGTTGATCTTGGTTTCTTCACAAAGCTGAGCCTGAGCTTCTTCAGCCGCTTCCTTTTCCTTGCCATCTTCTCCGGCAAGGTCTCCCTCTTCTTCTCCTTGTTCTTCTTCTTCTTAACCTTCACATACTTAGTGTCAACCTTGTACGCCTTGGGAACCACAGGCACACCATGGGCTGTTGCCTCCTTAAACAATGAATTAGCCCTGTCGCCTTGATTGCGTGTTGCCAACTTCCCTATCAGCAAATCATAAGTCTTGATCCCGGGGGCTAGCCCAGAAGCCTTCATCATTCTAAAAACCTTCATAGCATGGTCCACCCTTTCAATCCCACATAAAATTTTGATGAACCCGTAGTAAGCTTTCCTGTCTAATGACTGACGAAAACCAGCCGACTTCATAAATCCAATCATCTCATCACCTTCCGAAACCCTAGCCGCCTGGTACAAGCTGCGGATCAGCACAAGGTAGGTCTCAGCTCCAGAAGAGCATCCCCATTGGCTCATTTCCCTGAACAACTTCATGGCATCCTCAGTTTTTCTTATCTTGCACAAGTTGTATATGAGCACATGGAAAGTTTGCACGTTTCTTGGAATCCCAGTTGATTCCATCTCAAGAAGGACCTTCTTGGCCTCTGATTGCAGCCGGAGAGGATCTTTCTTCCGGCAAAGCCGGCAGACGCAGTCAAGGATGGAATTATAGGCTGGAGTACTTAGATCAAAGCCTCCACGGATGATCTCGCCCATCAGCCTTCTTGCATCATCGAGCTTCAATTCATTACAGTAACCTTGGATAAGAGTATAACAGATATGCTCATCGGGGAAGATCACGTCGGCGAGGCGCTTGACCGCGCGCTCAGCGTGTCCGGTGAAGCCATTGTCACAGAGGGAAGACACGAGGAAGGAAAGAGCCGACAGATCGCGCTTTAGACCGTAGTCGCGCTCCACGCTGTCAAAGAAATGGACGGCCTGGGAAGCACGGCCGGCACGGACGAATCGATCGATGGCGGCGGAGAGGGACTGGGAGCCAGCAGCGCGGCGAAACTCAATGAGGACATCATGGACGGCGCTGAAGTCCTTGCGGCGGCCAAGGTAGTTGATGAGATAGGAGAGGGAGGTATCGTTAGCAGTAAAGCCACGGTGTCTGACGAGCCATCGGAAGAAATCGACGGCTGCGCGTCCGGCAGAAGGGGAGATATTTAGGATCTCGAGGAGGAAGGCAGTGTTGAAGGAAACGTCGGAGAAGTGGAGAGCAAAGTGACTGGGAAGGTCCAGAGAGGAGGACGGATCGTCGGCGGAGGAAAATCTGGCGAGCTCGTTGGAAATCGTGCGAGCGAGCTCAGAAGGTTCGGCCCCGGCGACAGCAACGTCAGCGGATGAGGAAACAGATCGGAGCAACGAGAAGAGACGGGAAGAAGAGGTGCAAGATGGGATCCGATAGTGATGAGGTGAATAAAAGGATGAGTTGGAGGAAGATGAAGGGAGGAGACGGGGGAGAAGGTGGCGGAGCGCCGGAGATCGCCTCCACATTTCTTGTTTGTGTAATTTTTCTCGATTGTAAGGCAACGGTTTAGAGAACCCTAACAGGCAAACAAGAGCTAAAATGGGCCCTCTAAAAAATTATTTCCAATTCGGCCCATGGATCGTAGATTAAGACGGCCCATGGATCGTAGATTTAAGACGGCCCACAAATATCCGGTTGTTATTTTTATTAAGTTTAATATTATTATGTTTAAAAATATAAATAAATACATACAAGCCTCTAAAATATAAACTTTCTACATACTTAACACACAAATCTTTATTATCACATATTATCAACTACAATCATATTAAAATTAAATCTTATGTACAACACATATCATAAAATTGTAATATATATAAAAAGTATATAAAATTTTAATATGTAATATTATAAATTTGATGTTAAATATTTATGTAGTTGGTTATAAAAAAAATATTAATTAGTACTTTTTTTATCTCAAATTTAATTAGCACTTATATTCCACTCCTCGGGGAGACAATTTTATGGTCATTTGAAGACGCTATTTTCCTAATTACTTAAATAGTGCCCATGTTGTAAATTTTATATTTAGGGTAAACTGCATCCGGCCTCCTTCGATTAAAAAGATATTATAAATCTATCTCAAGTTTTTAAAATTCTTAAATTGAGTTCTTGAAGTTATAACAGTATTATCTTTTAATCACAATTAAGATAAAATTATTAATTTTTTATATAATATTATAAAATTATTTAAAATTATTTAAAATTATTAATTTTTTATTTTAAAATAATAATATTTATATTTCGTAATTTAAATTTTTAAAGCAAAGAAAATAATAGAATGGAGAAATTAAATTTTTAAAAAATGTTAAGGGCAAAAGTATAATGGTCCTAATCCAAGGGTGAGTTTCTTCGATAGAAAAATTATTCTATTCCACGTTCATTTCATATGTAATAGAAATTCTCATATTTAACTTCACGAAAATTTCTATTTCCCATTCATGAAATAATATTTCATTTTGCTACCCAAAAAATAGCTATTTTTTTAAAATAAAAATATTACTTTAAAAATACTCTTGTTTATATGCACATTATATATATATATATATATATATATATATATGACATCATTATTCGGCACATTGGGCCGGGGCAGCCCAGGCCCATTAGACCCACAAATGTTAGGCTTGCTAACCCAGCTCGCCTAATAAAATAATCAAGTCACCAATTCCACTAAGATGCCATTAACATCTTTTTTAAGTTTGATAATTTTTTATAATTTATATGCATTATTTGATAAATTGTAGTAATTAATATTAAAAAAATTCATTCTGGCAATAATACTTTTTTATATAGTTTGTGTCAGGATAATAATTTAATTGCCTAATTTGTTTTAATTTTTTAAAATATCAAATACAAATTTTATGTGCCATAAAAAAATTAAAATTTATATTGAGATAATTTAATAATAAGATATTAGGTATATAACATCATTTCTATTAGCAATTACTTTTAGACGAGTTGATAAGCGACGAGATTCTTAAGAATTTCAAATTAGATTGAATATATATTTGATTATTCTTTATTCATTGTAGTTATTTTTTTTTTGCCTCAAGATGAGCTACCGTTACTATGATTTTTTATTTTTCTATATATTGCTAGTGTATATAATTAGTATGAGTGTTTTTATCGTGATTTTTCTATTTACGTGTTGCCCTAAATTTGAAGAATTAAATTATGAATTTAATTTCTTTTAAATGCTTTAGATAGCTCATAATTAGTGATATATCTTATTGAGTCCTATTAGGAGATTGATGTTATTTTTTGGTAATATTTTTCAAGTTTTATACGAGCACGGAAAGCACAAGAAGAAACAATTAAAAAATTATCTTAGATTATTTAAATTTAATATTTATATTTATTTATGATTTAATATGCTCAATGTATATTGATAATAGACATATACTAAAATATTGTGAAAATATTTGTTGATCAGTAAAGCAAAAAAAAATATTATTTGATGAAAGGAATGAGATGCCTTTAAAAAATTGAGCTCACAACACTCAATTCTGTCATGCATCTTAATTCTCAAGTAATTTTTGGGGCAAATTACACCCAAGTTCTTGAGTTTAACGTTTAATATCGCGCAGGTTTACGTTTTTAAATTTATAACATTGGGGTTCCTGAGTTTTAATAAATTATCAAATGGGTCTTTTTTTTTATTTTTTTTTATTATTATTTTTTTAAAATTACCGTTTTACCCTTGTCGTTCTCTCTCTCCTCCTGATCCGGCGCAAGCGCTCGACCGTGCGGCCCGCGCACATGCGCTCGACCGTGCGGCCCGCGCACATGCGCCGGACCGGGAGGAGGAGAGAGAGGCTCTCTCCTCCCGATCCGGCGCACACGAACGGGCCAGCGCGACCAACCGGCGGCCACGCGACTGCGCGTGCGCCGGCCGGATCGAGAGGAAAGAGAGAACGACAAGGGGTAAAACGATAATTTTAAAAAATTATAATAATAAAAAAATGAAAAAAGAACTCATTTGATATTTTATTAAAACGCATGGATCTCAATATTATAAATTTAAAAACATATACCTGTGCGATATTAAGTGTTAAACTCGAAGACCCGAGTGTAATTTGTCCTAATTTTTATCTCATGCATCATCACAAAGAATGTGTATCATGTATGTGTTGCCAAGAGCTAGAAGCATATCAATCTAGTGATCTGAATAAACATGCATACACAAATTAATATATTTAATTTAGAAAAATATTTAGTTCAACGTTATTTTAATATTATTTTAAAAAAATAATTAAATTAAATATAATATTAAATTAAATGTTCTCTTAACTTTTATTTCTGTTCTGTACTCATGCAAACTTTCATTAATGGCTGAAAAATTTAGGGGTAATTACAATCAGGTCCATGAATTTAAATTTTAATAACACACAGGTCTAAATTTTTGAAATTATAATATCGAGGTCCTGAGTTTTAATAAATTATCAAATAAGATTTTTTTATTTTTTTATTTTGTAATTTTTTTAAAAATTATTATTATACCCTCTCCTCTCTCTTTCCTCCTGATTAAAACTCAGGGACCCCGATCCTATAACATGGACCTATGAGTTACTAAGCCTCTTATTCAGGGACCAGACTGTAATTTACCCAAATATTAATACATGGAGTCTAATGGAGATATATATATTTATAGGAATAATTACCTACATGCCACACTATTTAGTTTTATTTATGTTTTACTCATCCATTCTTAGTTAATTACGTTGTGCACACTTAAAACATTACAAAATCTTACATTCACACACTTGAGTGAAACTTAATCAAAATCTATTTGAAAAAAGAATATTCTGTTAGTAAATCATTAAAATTATATTTTTATCATTAATGATACATATTTTTCTCTTCCTCAATAACACATTAAAGCGCTGATTTGTCCTAAAATTAATTCACGTCGCAGATATCTCCTTCCTTTGTCGCCACCTAAACATTAAAGTTTTAAGATTTTCACTCAAAATATATTTAAATATCTTTAAAATAATATGATGAATTGCTCAGATTTTTTGTAATCTAACTATAGTTAAGTTATTGAAAAATTATGATTACTTATTATAATAAAAATAAGTTAAAATGTGTGTATGTAAGATTTTATAATATTTTGAGTATGCATAACGTAATTAATTAAGAATGGATGGTAAAGTATAAATAAAACTAAATAGTGTTGCATGTAGGTAATTATCCCATATTTATATTATAGTTTATAGACAAATTGAACATGAAGATGGAGCAACGGAGAAATACATACATAAATATGAACATTAGAATTAACTTTATTTCACATTTTATACACTTCTTTATATTAAATTAATTTTTTTATTAAAATAAAATATTTTTTTATTCAAAATTTAACCTTCGAATTAAACGATGTGAATTAGCAAGCAGAATGGCCAGCTGATGTGAAATATTAATATAGCTTAATTATAATGTCTAGATATATGCATGATTTGATCTCTTTCGTTTGATTCTATATAAAATTTTTACTCAGTATAAATTTTAATTATAAAAATTAACTTTTTTTCATATTTAATACAAATATGAATATTAAAAGTTAAAGTATTTCACATTTTACACACTTTCTAATATTAAAATAAATTTCTCTCTCATTAAATTTAAAAAATTAATATTTTTTTCTTTTATCTATAAAAAAGCTCCAACCAAACGAGGGCCCGTTTATTTGAAAATTAAAAATTAATCTGGTACATGAAATTTAATATTAAAAATTAATTTTATTTCACATGCTACGCACATTACCAAAATAATAACTGATTTTAAATTACATCGTTCACATATCCCAACTTAATGACTAACTTTATTTCACAACATTCACAATTTTTATTAAAAAAATTTCTATTTAAATTTAATTTTAATTTTATTAAATTAAATTTTAGAAACAAACAAGTCCTTTATATTCTAAATCATATCTTAAATTTAGAAATTTTCCTTTTTTTTCAAATCTTATATAGATTTATACAATTTAAATCAATTTGAGTTATTATGATCACACGGAGCGATAAATTGACCTGATTTAGTATTTTCATTCATAGAATTATTTAAAAATAAATAATTAATAAATTATCCCAATTATTCTAATTATTTAGTTTTCTGTCTTTTTTTTTTTCAAGACTGAAAACTTAATTCATGAACTGCAGCGGTGCAGCCTGTGGATTTGTCCCATCGGAAAATTCCAACTGGAATTAGATAATTTCATTAATTTGATTTGAATACATGGCACATCGATCCCTCACTCAAATAAATTAAATAATTTATTTAGCATTGCTAACAATTTTTAAATAGTTAGGTAAATTATATCCATATCCCTAAATTTAAAATATAATATCACACAAATTTATATTTTTAAACATTTATAATATCTAAATTCCTCACTCATATATATATATATATATATATATA
>KZ451993.1:2765308-2778870 GCA_002786265.1 Apostasia shenzhenica
CTCATCAAGGTGATGCTAAATGATCTTATTCTTCATGAATATAATCATTAGCATACATAGATCTTATGAAGCTTTTCCTTTTTTTTTATGTTTCTTTTGTTATCATGGGATTCCATTATTTATAACTTCATTAAATACTCTTAGCAACTTGCAATCCACAAAGTTAAGAAATAGAGGCTAGCAATGAGCGGGTCAGGTCAAATTTGAATCAGATGAATTTGAATTTAAGTCGATCTTATCATGGCTCGTGATGTCACTTTCTCCCACAAATATGACAAGCTAGAGAAATTTTAATCGTAAACTCCTTTGAGTGAGATTTTGATGAAATAGATATATTTATTGTTGTGATGATATTCTGTGAATTTTAGTCATAAGACCACACATATAAATTATTATGAAGTTATATGTGTCTATTAATGACACAGAGTATCTAAATTTCAGGATTATTGAAAATGCTTTGTCATCAAACTCGTTTGAAGTCCATTAGATTCTTATAAAAGACAATAGACATTCATGTGTATTATTAAATATGTTAAGGTGATGTAAAATGAAATTCAGAATAAGATTTTCGTGTTTTTAGATTGTAAGAAAATTATATTTTTAATTATATCTTGATCAAAATTAGGGTTAAGATATGGGATTTTATCAGATTTTAATAAATTAATTCATAGACATAATCATAATATTCATTAAATATTAATATCCAAAAATATAAAGTTCATAAGATAAATGAGAAAATTAATCTTTTGTTACGAATAAGCTAAAATGAGAGATTATGTGGAGTGATATATAGTGAATATGAAAACATATAAATGGTAAATAATGTGATAGAATTAGAGAGGACTCGATGCCTACAATTCGATATTAGAATCAGCATTAAATCTGTAGAAGTAATGACGATACTGTAGTACAAAACTCGTTCAACTGGAAGTCCTCCATTGCAATTGGCTAAGTAGGTGACAATGACAATTGTAATAGCTGCAAGGCCATGGCATTAGTAAACTATGGTACAGTAGCAGTGACGGTGATGACTTTTATCATCCAAGGCGACTGACGATCACTCCACGGGAAAAGGTTCCATTGTGTCAAGTCCTTTTCATAGGCTTCATTAAATGGGTATTTAAAAGCCCAATTTATTCTTTTCTTTAGGCAAGCTCATAAAACAAGAAAAAGTAAGGGGTAGCTCATGAAATAAGGAGAAATAAGGAGCAAGTTTATGAAACAAGCAGGGGTGGGGTTGCCAACTATGACTTCTAACCCTAAGAGAGGTTTGGATCAATTTGAACTAATATACAAAGCTTTAACACGAAAGTAACCGAAAATATATTTCACTATAAAATAAATAAGAAAGAAGAAGCAAATCTCGCTCTCTTATATGCAATAACACATGATAATTGCTAATATAAAAAAGATTAAATGAAGCTCCTCCTGAGCTCAAGTCTGATGTTAATATTAGAATCGACATTGCGGTATTTTACATCAACTGCGAATGTTCATCATTAGTGAAGGGTAGGTGGATTGATTGGTTATATTGTTTAACACGGAAAATTTAAGGGCATATAAGTTGCACATTCTTAGGTGTGTTTATGTACAATTCTTATGGGACGATTAAGAGATCACCATGTCGACGACAAGCATGAGTGCATCATGGAAAGAAGTAATAATCAATCATAATTTCTCATTTCTATGAGCGCAACAAAGAAGATAGAGGGAAAATTAATTGTGATCTGTCACGATTTCTCAATTTTGTGGACATAACGAAGAACATAATGCAATTTTCCCGCGTGTTCTTCATTAAATGCAACTGTTCAATTTCTAGGAAATTCGTAATTATGATTTTGAGTATCTAATCAAAATCGATTACTATTAACTCACCAAAACTATAGTCCTACTACCTAGGGGTGGCAAAACGGGTCAACGAGTCAGGTTCAAGTTGAACTTGAATCTGACCTGAGTAGCCTCAACCCGAACCCGACCCATTTAATAAATGAGTCGGGTTGGCAGGTCGACCTAAACCATTTATAAAGTATTTTTCATGAACGCCCAACCCAAATCTGACCCAACCCAATTATGCCCAACCCAAACCCGACCCCTTTAATGAATGGGTCAAAATTCTTGACCCACCCCTACTTCTACCCTCTTCTGCTTAGATCCACCTGTTTAATTGCAAGTATAGATGAGCCCAAATGGGCCAATTTTCAGCCCATAGGCCTTCAATCTATGGTTGTGGGCCTGTTTGAACAGTTCTTTCTATTCGAATGATTATATTAGGAGGACGATAACACACCTTCGTCACATAGGCTTCCTTCCATTGGGCGGACCATTATAGTCAAGTGGCATCGACCTCCAAGAAGTCTATGCTCTGTTTGATTGGAGGAAAAAAAGATGGTTTAAAAAAATTTTGTAAAAATTTTTAGAAAAATATATATAATGTGAAATAAAGTGAATTAGTTATATTAAAAATTATATTAGATGTGAAATAAAGTTATTATTTTGAGATATAAAATAATTTTTAAATTTTTAAAAAAATAAATTTATGATTTTAATCATGGCTAAAATAAACTCTTTTTTTAACCAGTTGCCAAACAAGGCTATAAGTGATGCCTGTAGTCATACTCTTTCAACAAAAAATTTGAACGACCAATGGGTATTGCCCCAAGGATGACGACCAATGGACAACACATAGAATGCAACGCTTATACGTGTCGGCTGACAACGACGCAAAAAAGGCTTACAACAAACATTTGTTTACTGATTTTTTTATTTACCCTTACATTTCTATTATAATAATTAATCAGATCTATTAATTTAATTTGTTCCAAGTTATCATTTAATCTTATTATTATTATTATTATTATTATTATTATTATTATTATTATTATTATTAGGGGTAATTCCACTAAGGCCCCTGAGGTATACTCGGCTTGCCACCCTGATCCACAATTTTTAAAACATGCCAAACAGGTCCAAAAATTTACTATATAGGTCATTGTGGTCCTTAACATTTACCAAAAGCTTCCAATAAGGTCCAATTAAACAGTTTTCGTTAAACATTCCGTTAAATAAAAATTTTAATTCGCGCGCCGGCGCCGGCGCTGACGCGCGGACGCGCGCAGGGGCAGCCACCGAAAATTTAAAAGGATATAAAGGATATTTTCGTATTTTTGACAGTGTTTAACGAAAACTGTCACAGAAGGACACAATGACCTATATAGTAAATTTTTAGACCTGTTTGGCATGTTTTAAAAATTGTAGACCTGCGTGACAAGCCGAGTATACCTCAGGGACCTTAGTGGAATTACCCATTATTATTATTATTATTATTATTATTATTATTATTATTATTATTATTATTATTATTATTATTATTATTGCCAACGATATAGTTTATGTATAGCATGATTTTCTTTTTCTCTGATTATTTTAAAGAAGGTAATTAAAAGAGATGTACTTTTATTTAAACTTCTGTTTTAATGGAATAATTATTTAAACTTTAGAAATTGACATTATATATATATATATATATATATTATAATTCTGTGAATGAGGTTGAATTGCCTCAATAGTCAAGGAGGGTGGTGATTGCCCATGAATAAACACAAGCAAATATAAAGAACTATCCTTTACTTACTAATTATGTGCAGATGAATATAAATCTTGCTAGATTTTCATCATCAACATCAAAAGTGTGTTTGCTAGATAATATAACATAATCACATCTAAGAGAATTTTGATTTAACATATTATGATACCATATCATATCATTTAAAAAAATTAATTATTTTATGTCATATTTAGATAATATAAAAAATTTATAAATTTTACACTAATTATGATAATTTATATAGGTGAAATATGACAATTTGTTTTTATAAAAAAGAGCCTAGTGAGAATGAAAATAAATTAATAGTATTGAGGCTAAAAGTCAACCGGAAGATTAGAAGAGAGATTTTTGCGTGGAAATCGACTGAGCGGAAAAATCACGATGCCATTCGAGCGGCTTTCAAAGATTTCAGTATGAAGTTATTGCCTCTTTTTGTCACAAAAGTGAAGCTGCAGTAGGGGAGAAAGGAGAGAGAGAGAGTCAAGTGGAGTATCCTCCCTTTTTTCTCTTATTATAATGAAATTTTATAATCTAAACTAATTCCTGAAGAGTCGCTTCAAGGGAATGGTCTCCAGCGTCAGGCCAATGATGACTACTAGATTAGCGTGTCGTGACTTCGATTGTACGGATCGTACTGACCCCATGCTTTTTAAAAACATGGGGTCTTGTACTTCATGTTGTGTGAACAGTTCACCCACACTAATTCTTTGACAACAACTTTTCATCTGAGGGTGCCTTTTCGACCTTCGTTCGTCGCTGAGCTCCGCTGATCCACACAGGACTTCACGTGTATACCACAGATGTGCCAACATAGATCCAAATATAACAGATAAGATAATAGTGTACACTACAGATGTGCCAACGTAGATCCAAATGTAACAAATAATATTATTATCTTATTACAGAATAATATGAAACAAAAACAAATAATAGTTTACGGATAATATAATCTCAAATAACATTACCTATTAAATAACCGTTCATCTAAATTTTTGAAATAAAAATATCACATTATAGATTATTTTAATATTTAGAAGGCAGGTATAATTTGATACATTTATAAATAAAATTATATACTTGTACGAGCAAAAGTAATATATTTGTATTTAATATCAAAATTGAGCCATATTCAATTGAAGTAGCTTTAAAATCATGAGAAAATGAAAATGAGTTCAACACATAAAATTTAAGAAATAATAGAAAATGTCACTTCTAGAACCACAAGGCATATGGGATGTTTCCAAGTTTCCAACCTCATTAAATGATTAGCTGTTCCAATCATGACATCCATTAAATTACTCCCAGTTTTCAATGATTGATGTATAAATCCGATCCGATACCAATACATATATACATAAGTCAATATTTACTTACATATAGAAATGTATAAGTATATTTATAGATATAAACATACTTTATATGCTGACGAATCGAGCAAATATCATAGTTTGTAGACGATTTAGATTTGCACTAACAGATGAAGAGAATGTTTCGTACTATAAAAAGATCAAGGTGGAATTCACAGCAATTAACAGTAGCTATGGTTCAATCCTTGTAAAGGATTAGCATTCAAGTGAAATTTTCTATTCTAGTAGTCACTTCATGTCAAACATTGAAAACCCTACAAAAATTGAACAATGATCAGCAGTTTAGTTACAACTTCTATTAAAGTTTAGATTAGTTAAGGTTTGGATAACCCGAAATCTAACCTAACCAAATAACTTTTAAGAGATTTACATTTATCGCTTCTCATACTATCCTTATTACTAATTTGATCTTCAAAGATGGAATTCACATTAATTACCTCTCATTTTGATGAATATATAGTTCACTTTTAGAAATTTCTCCTTCGTATCTATCACGCCAAAAGGTGTGTTCTCTATTAGAACATGATAACTCTTGGTCAAAGAGGACGGGGAATGATCACTAGGTGACATCCTAAAAGAAGTGAATCATAGAAGCAAAGTGCAACTCCTGTTAAGCTTCTAGATCAAATGATGAGCAATGAAAAACGCATAAAAATAAATCATATCACATTAAAAAAAAAGGAGAGCTTCCGAGTTGTGTAAGTAAATAACACATTCTCAAACTAATGATAGAAAACTCCATAGTTAAGTATGTCTTAGATATAGTAGTATTGGATGATTAATCTTCTGGAAAGTACTCAAGCCACGTGATTCCTAAAACTAAAGTAGATAATACTTTTATATTTAGATCGCGAGATGTTATATAGAAGGTAGATTCTTATTGTTAATCAATTTGCCAAAACACATCGAAAAATAAGGGAAGAATTGCAGTTCCAACAAGCATAAAATCTGAAATCCATTATTGATCAGGTTATGCAAATTGTCAAATTTTGATATTCCCAGTGAAGCTCCAAACAACAGGTCTAGAGAAGGTAATGGTATACAGAACAAAATCAGAGCTGAACTAGATTTTTCAGGCATGAGAAGTTCAACCAGCATATGTATAACTTGATCACTCATGAAATTAAGCAAGTGGTTAAATATCTACAACTGAAGGAAGCATTGAGAATAGAACTAGAAAAAAGAGAAAGCAATCACAATCATCATTAAAGCCCGATCTCTCCCTTCCCTTCAGTTTTTGCAAGAACTTTGGAGCGATTATTTGTAACCTCATTAGTAAATGACTCGAATTTCTATTCAGACCTTTAATGATCTATCCAACGGGTCAAGGATGGTAAGCAATGTAAATAGGTCAACCCAAACATGACCCACTAACCCATTGTTACCCTAATAATGCTCTCTCCCAACAGAGAGTTATGGGCCCTTCCTTAATTAGCTCCAGCTGAAAGCCATGGCTTGCAGAAGTTAATATCTCACATGTCATTGTTAGCCAAACAAGGAAACCAACATGTCTTTTACTTGGATGGTTCATTATGGTCCATACTCAATAATCTATTTCCATGTCTACATTCCTTTTACAGTTGAAGTCGAGAAGAAGCAGAATCTGCAGTTATCTGCTTCTGTACAAGCTCAATAAGCTTCGCAGAGAACATGCTAATGCCTCAGTTTCCACATGCTCTTGTCAACATGACCACAGTAAAATTTTTATCGTCATAACTGAACTTATGTTGATGACACATCACTGGGAGGAGCATAGCTTTCAATATAAAACTACAGTTGCTTGATTCTTTATATTAAAGATTTGAGATAGTTTTAATTTATTGTTGACGTTTATGTATGATGTAACATATGAAATTAATTTTAATCCACACAAACATACATGATCCTACACACTCAATATAACCATCAACACAACAAATTATCTTTATTTTATACCAGAGAACGCAGCAATTTAACCATTTAACTAGTAGTATTCTATCAACTTCAATTAGGTCCCTCGAATCAATTTCAGGATCTCAATCGAAGAGACAGGAGGCATAAGTTTGTGTGCGGCTAACTCTAATCTTCTTAATATCGTATGGTATTTCGGGAGGGAAGAGGTCTAAATCCTTGCTCAATAAAAAAAACAGAAAAACAACTAGAAGAACAAAAGCTAATTTAAGAGCAAGTTACTCCATATAAGAAGGAAGAGCAATGTAGTCGCTCTTAAAGCGGAAAACTTGTGAGCTGCTCAAATTTTGCTTCAAACTTTTCAAAGAACTCTCTTAAAAGAGAGAGCAAAACCTCACGCAATAAAATGGAATAAAGAGATAACAAAAATAGTTAGGGGAACTCACCGATTTAGCAAAATTGTGCTGAGGACTTGCCTGCAATGAAACATAATTCTTTTTTTTTTTTAAATATAATTCTCATGGAATGGTCCTATAAACTCAGGGATCCAAATGTCATTTACAAATAATAAAAAGCAAGCCAGATGCATAGCAAGTATAAATTCTAGAAACTATGCCAACTATCATAGATATGATTTGATTTGAGGGATGAACTGAGAATCTTCATGCCAAGGTTATTACTCTAAAGAGCACCTAGGCTGTAAGGGCTCCATTTTCTGCATCTTCTGACAACAATCACATGTACAATTCAGACAGCTTCAGACCCACTCAACAATGATTTCCACATGCGATGGTTAACATGGACCAAACTGTTTCTCATGGCCCATTCATCCTCTCACTGATTCAGTCCCAAAATCACAGTTCCTAGGTATTATAAAACCAGTCCTAATTCCTTTGGGTTCATCACGTTCAAATCTCAATCACCCACTGCACACCTATCCTATTCTAGGAAAATGAAGAGAGATTGAGCCATTCTACTGCTTCATTTGTTTTTATAAATTCTCCTTGCATTCTCTCCAGCTCAGCTCCTATTGGGCATGATTTTATCCTCAAAAGGCATCTTAAGAGGTTAGCATGTAATCTGCTTATACAGCATAATAACTTAGCTTCTTGTATGATTGTGAACTGCAGAGAACACTTCCTGAGTTCCTAATTCGTTTCAATACTTTATAAGCATTGCTTTCTTTGCCTAGGAAGCAGCGAAAAGAGCTGCTCTGGAGGGAAGATAAAAAATTATAATTATGATTTTGCTAGCCTGCTGGGCATCTTTGTTTAAAACCTGAAAGTCTATCAGGGAAATCTTGTATCTGTTCATTGGAAACTTGTGAGTTCAAAAATGTCGAAGAATTTTTCAGATGCTTTTAGCCATCAAAATCCAGAATGTAAGAAGTCAGCTGGTTGCCTGAGTGGAATTTTTCAGCTGTTTGATAACCAGATCATTAGAAGAAGGCGACTTGATGGACAAGGCCATAAGATGGGCTTTTCAGGTATTGGTCTGATCTTAATTCATTGTCAGAGTGCGGTGAACTTTCTACTGAATTCCTATTTTATGAGTCGTATGAGTTATTTTCAGGCTGATTTCATAATATAAGAATTTTTTAAAGATCTTGAATAATTCTTATACATGCCTACATGTATATCCCATTTTACTAACACCATGCTATTCCTGTTTTCCATTAAGAATGCTATTTTTAGAGCTCTTGAACAGAACGACCAATTTCTAAAAAGTGAAAGGGGACTGCCTTTCTCCTAACATGGTTTTTCTAAAAAGCATATATTTTTGTAACATATCAACATGGTTTTTTGTTTAGGGAGATCACTAAATATAATTTTTTTTTTCTGTTTAACATTTACCTTTTCCTAAATAATTGAAACACTTGAATCTACAAAAGACTAGATTATGAAGGATATGTGAACTTCTCTCTGTTGTACTCGCCTTCCAATCTGAAACTTTCTTTATGATGATACCTGCGATTGTTACAGGGCATGAGCCATCAAGCCCTGAAAATCAGAGAACCAACAAAAGTGAATTATGTAACCTGGTATGAATTTTGTATGTATTTAACAACTTCTATTAATTATCTGTACATTAAAACATATGCAACTGTAACTATTTGCAGAAGAAAAGGCTAAGCAAGATGCCACAAGAGAACCCAAGATTTTCCTTGGAATCACCCAGAACCTCTACCTTGTCATCCTCATCGTTTTCTTCTCATGAGCATAAATCCTCACAAGAAGGGCCGACGAACCCAGACCGATCATTTACCTCTGGAAAGTCTCCAAAGAACTCAGCAAGAGCACAGAGTTCAGACATCAACCACCAATCCCCTGAGTTAATAGACATCATCAAGGAATCTTTATACAAGGATTTCCGGAGTGTTTCAGTCAAGGAAGGAGCCAATGTGTTGGTTAAAAAAAACAAAGTGCTGAAGCCCATTGACTCTCCAAGACCTATGGACATGTCCAAACTAAAAGTACTTAATGAGACACTTAGAATTCCGACTTGCAGTTCTTATAAAGACTACTCAGCCCGGTTTTCATGTGATGGAAGGGAAGTCTTGCAGATATTCACAGATGCAGAGCAATCTAGTAAAGAGAGAGAGCCCCCAAGACTATCATTGGGAAGCTATGAAGAATCCTTAAGGAGGGATTTAAACTTTAAAGTCAACTCTATTTTCAAAGGTCTTGAAAAAAAGTCCAAAGAGACATCTACAGCCTCAAATTTTCTTGAGGATCAAGAAAGCAATGAAAATCATCCAACCATTGTTGCAAAGCTAATGGGCTTGGAGCCAATAAATTTAGCTAAACATAATGTCATTAGAAGTTGTGGCTTCTCAAATTTCAGGAGGAACATGAAGACAGCTCAAGAGAGCAAAAGAGAGAATCCATCTCAGTCTAAAGGGCACTCCCTTATATTTCCAAGGAGTGGTGAACTAAATTTGGAATCAACGTTCAACATGAGATTTCCTACTGAAAATATTTCAGCCTATATTGCCAAAGAGATGCGACTTCAGAAGCTTCAGCAAGAACATTCCAGTGAACTCAAAGAGTCAATATTGGAAATTAAAAAAGATTGTAACTGGAAGCAGAACACAGAGAATTCTATCAGCCCACAGCCCAGAGAGTCAAAACTAAAAACAAAAACAGAAAGCATCTCAGAAAGTGCTTTGAAGTCTGCGAAATTAGGTCTTCCTCCAACCCCTGTTGCCAGGCTTGAGATTAGATCACACGTTCAAAAGAAACAAACAAGAAACTCGGCTGATAGAATCAATGGCATAATGATTGTGAGAACTGATGAAGATCAGAGACCCACAGGAAACAAATCTAACAGTAGAAGGCCTCAACATGCATCAAAATTACCCAGTGAAAGATTAGAAAACAAGTGCAGAAGCCAAAGGTTGGAGCTAAGGAAGTCTGATCTAAATAAGAAACCCTATGTTGTTATTTCTTCAACAGAATCAAACAACTTTAAAAAGCAACCCAAAGATATGCAGTCCTCAAAATCAGTTTCCCTGAAATTGAACCTAAGTAATACACAGGATAATGAGCATCAGAATCCAAGCAAGCAGTTCGACGTGGACTCATTGACCTTGAATAGTTCCAAAGTAAAGGCTCTTTTGCTTAAGCAAAGCAACCAAAAGTCAGGCAAAGCTATTAACAATGCAGCCGCAGAACACAAGGTAAGACGTATACGAGTTCAACTTTTCTATCTTATATTTCAGTTAGCTAAACTTGCATATTCAAAACTGTCTTAATTATCGAGCTTCAATTGTTTTACATTGCAAAGTACTCTGAAGTCAAAAACACAAACTTCGTACATACATAATGCGTACCTAAAACGTATGCATAGGATTACACATGTAACAAGAAATATAAATAGTGCTATTGACTATAATGCACATATAGCCATACTAGGTGACTATACTTGAGAGAGGGGTATGCCCCTTCACAATGATTTTTGCAATATCCTTAAAGGGGAAGTCAGGTGATGCACTTGTACTAGCTTTGTTTTAATACAAGGGCCTAGGCTACTTTACAGAAAAGCGGTAGGCTTGGTCTATGTAGGCTATCTGATCTTATAAAATGATGAAATATGTGAAATTAGTATGTCTTTTGCATTACTACAATTACAACACCAGCTGATGTTTTAATCATCATAGAACATTCCTCATCCTTAAATCTCTTTGGTAAACTTTCCTCTTGTCGTTACTTTAATAATTCTACTTTACCACAGAAACATACAATGAAGCTAAAGGAAGATCAATCAGTGAGACACTTTGAACAAGATACCGCTCTGCAATCAAGTCCTAACTCTGTGCTTGATGCCTTGCTACACTATGAAGACTTGCCTCTCTCCCCT
Organism: Apostasia shenzhenica; assembly: GCA_002786265.1. NCBI lineage: Eukaryota > Viridiplantae > Streptophyta > Magnoliopsida > Asparagales > Orchidaceae > Apostasia > Apostasia shenzhenica. Next base: position 2,776,529 of record KZ451993.1, read on the forward strand.
GTGTCATTCTCTAGTGGATTTAAAGGTACGGACTTCAAAAAGGGTCTTCTTTTATCAGTAGAGTCTACTAACTTTCAAGGGGAAAGGATATAATGTTTATTCATACCTCAAGCAGATCAAAACAAATTTCATAAACTGTTTTCTTTTTTCCCCTTTCAACAAAGCTAGGCATGCTTGCACATGAAGAAAAAAACTTGATTGAAAGAGAACAACTGAAATTCAACAAACTGTTTTCTTTTTTTTTTTTGATAGTTTACAAACTGTTTTCTTTACAGCTCAAATACTTAGGGATATGAACTTTAAAAATAAGTAAAAAGTGATTCGTAACAAAAGAGTAGATTCACTTACTATGTCTTGGCAGTAAAAGAATAATTGTGATTCCTTTCAGCAGAGGATCAGAAACTACCTTCAGATCACAGCTTGAACATGGTGCGCCACCCTCTCAACCCGCCAATGACTTTGAGCTTTGAAATTGATTCTGAAGAAATGGTGAGCATGGAAAACATCAATTAGAAACCTAGAGTTTCTACGACAACTAACTATGAACCCAATGGAATTGCCATCACCCTTGATACGCAGGATCCTGAGAGCAGATACGTGGCTGAGATACTCCAGTCTAGATGCCTTCTGCATGAAGATGGGGACTTGCCTCTCATAGTCGAGCACATGAACTCTGATGGATCTGTTGAAAAATGCTTTCCCAGGAAGCCCCACCAAAAGCTTGACTTTGATGTGGTGAATGAGATTCTAGCTCGAAAAATGGAGATTTTCGAATATGGCATACCTCAATATAGGAGGCCCAGTATGAAGCATCTATTTAAGGAAGCTTGCTCAGAAATAAATTACATCCGTAGTTACTGGGAAGCAAGTTTGGATGATAAGCACTCAATATATGCCAAAGATTTTCTCAGGCATTTCCAAGCATGGGGGAGCTCTGGGAGCGGTCTAACTGAGATTGTTATTGAAATTGAAAGATTGATATTTAAAGATATGATCAACGAAGTAGTAAGAGGCGAAATTGCAGTTGTCTCTCAAGACAACTCATCAGCAGAAAACCACCAAGTGCTTTAGAATTCATAAATTTGTAGTGTCAAACTGCATTCAGTTTTGAAGCTTGATTTATTCAAGCACGCCTACATGGATAGCAACCAAAAATATATAAAAAATAGACTTGCATTTCAATGATGGATAGCTCAGCCTGTTGTAATCCTGTTCTTCCTTTACTTCAAACCCATCTGAAGAATTTTTAGTTTTGTATGAATTTGAAAATCAGCACCCTGAGGCCTAAGCTTGTTGGAAATATCAGAAGTATGACAGTGATGTAGCAAATCTCCCAGCTTTTATGACCAGAGTATAAAAGTGAGCTCATACATAAAGATGAATATCAAATAGCAAAATATCAAGAAAAAGATATTGCTTAGTTCGTTGCCATAAAAATTTCACAATATTTTCAGGAATCAGTGTACATTTGGCTCACAAAGTTCACTTACAAAACATAGATTAGTCATGACAATATTAGAGAATACACAACGGAAAAGGAAAGCAAATAAAATATCATAAAAGGAAAGTTTTGCTGGCTGTGGTCTTGTAGAACAAGCAGATGGCATCTTACAGTCCAGGTGAGGCTAAATTACCCCACGTTGTTCATCTGTTCTCAATTGCATACGGTAAAAAGATAAAGACCATAGCCTGAAGGGACCTTGGACTCACAAGAACCTTCAATATTATACAAATCACACAGACTTGATTGATACAAAGCCACATCTGCTGCCGCATGATAAAGCTTCTAAGGACAAATCACCAATCTACATGCATATTCATGCAGTGATTGACCTTAAAGAATGCATTTAGCATTCAAGAAGGAGAATATGGAGCCCAAGGCCTTGTTTGGCACCATCCAAAAAGAAGAAAAGGAAAAAAAAAATATTTCATTTTATAGAATTGATGGGAAAGAAATTTGTTTTAATATTGGGAGATGTGTAGGATACGAAATAAAGTTGATTTTAAGGTTGAAATTTGTGTTGGATATAAAATAAAGTTGATTTTTAAGATTAAAATTTGTGTTGGATGAGAAATAAAGCTGTTAAAATTTGTAATAAATTTAAAATATGGTGGGGACATGACGACATCGGACCGTCGATTTATTCCAGGCAGGGTCTACACTCGACGTCCGAGATCTCACTAAGTGGCGTCGATCTGGATGGAGGATTGATATCTGCAGATTTGGCAGCAGGCAAGATTGGTGGCTGATCAATGGATTGGAAATCCCCATTTAAATCAATTTATTGATTTGAATGAAAATATTCCAAATTTGGGGCTGATTTCATTTATTTACTTTTTTT
>KZ451993.1:2782464-2847802 GCA_002786265.1 Apostasia shenzhenica
AAAGGCTGCAATTAGGGAGAGATTTGCCGAAAAGGCATTTGAAGATCCTTGGGCTGATGTTATTTTGCTGAAACAAGGAAGTTCTATTCAGGAATAGTTGAATCAATTTGATGAGATCAGTAAACTGATAGAGGAGCAACTAATTACTTTTCTTGAATGAATTGAAGGATGAATTACAGCATGCAGTCAGGATTCTCAAGTCTCGAACACTGCAGGAAGCTGCAAATTCAAGATTACAAGAATTCCTCTAAAACCACCAGGTTCTCGACTTCCTTCCCTACTACCTACCCCAAATACTCCCATCATCCTAACCACAAACAATAAGATTGCTGTTACACGCTATAAGACAACCTGAAAAAGATATGTCAACCAAAACTGTCTCAAGGATATATGGAGGAAAGAAGCAAAAAAGGATTATGTTACAAGTGTGATGAAAAGTATACCTTTGGGCATAAGTATAGAAACCAACAACTGTACCATATGCAGACTGAAAGAGCTATTGAAGACACAGAGGGAATGTTGCCCGTGAGTGGAGAGGTCTCTGAAGAAACGTGTGAGGAATATCCTAATGGAGAAACTATTGAATCTGTCCAGCCTCAAGCCAGTTTCATTGCAAGCATTGACCGGTCTGCCTTCTTACCACACTGACAGTTCCAGGGTGGTTGAATCAAAGAATTATTCATATTCCCATTGGCTTTCTCAAAAAAAAAAAAAGAAGTTATGTTAGCTACTGCTCAGTTCAGTACACCAAACTGCAAGGTATTTCTTTTATTAGTTTTTAATATTTAAATTTGTATATAATGTAAAATAAATATAAAATATTGATAGAAGTGTTTTTGGAGAAGTTTTGAGATTTTTGAGCTCCAACCAAACGAAGCCTTAACCTACCTCGAGAAAGCTCAGTGGGATGCCTCAAGAGAACCTGAGATCTCTCACGGAATCATCCAAAACATCTTCCTCATTATCATCTTCAACATTTTCTTCTCACGAGCACAAATCATCACAAGCAGAGTCAACATTCAGACCAACTCATTTTCCCCAAGAGAGTCTCCACAGAACACACCAAAAGCTAAAGACAAGCACATCAGCCAACCCACTGAGTTTATAGACATCATTAAGGAGTCACTATACAAGACCTGTAGACAGAGCCAATGATAAGTGGTTAAAAGAAACAACGTGCTGAAACCCCTCACACTCTGAAACCTGGACCTACCTTCTGAAGGTGTGATCTAAACTTTAAACTGAACTTGATTTCCACAATCTTGACGTCCAAGGAGATATCTGCAGCTTCATCTTCAAGAAAAAGAAGAGCAATGAAAATCATCCAAACATTGTTGCAAAACTATGTGCTTGACTGCTCGGGGACTCTTTTAATTCTCCAAAAAATACTGCACTATATTTAAAATGTCAAAAAAAGCAAAATCTCAAGATTGGAGCCAAGGAAGCCTGATCTAAATAAGAATCACTATGCTGCTATTTCCTCTAATGAATCAAACAAGTTTAAAAAGCAACCCACTGATGTGCATTCTCAGAGACATTTCCCCAAAGCTGAACCTGAGCAATGCACAAGGTAATGAACACAAAAATCCAAGTGAGCAGGACAATGTAGATGCATTAAGCTTTTATAGCTCCATCAAAGAAAGGGCTCATTTATTTCAGCGAAGCATTCAAAGTTAGGAAACTAACAACATTGTAGCCTCTCAACACAAGGTAAATTGAACTAATTATCAAAATTATATATATCAATCTTACTTTTCAGCTAGCTATAACTTATAAGCTAAGGCCATGTTTGACACATGGACCGAAATCAAGATCAAAATAGTATTAGTTTAAAATTAATAATAATAATAATAAATAATTTTTAAAATTATTTTACACAAATTTTAATATAAAAAATACTATTTTATTTCACATACTCAGTTATTTTCAATAAAAATATCAACTTTATTTCACATTTTAAATCAAAATACTCAATTTAAAATATAAAATAAAGTTGATATTTTTATTAAACATTACTGAGTATAGTACTATTTTAGTCTTGATTTTGGTCTCCGCGCCAAACAGGGCCTAAATGTCAAAATTGCTTTAGGCATCATGATTTAAATGTTTTATTTCAGAGTACTCTATACTCTAAGCCCAAACTACATGCATACATACATAATGCTCAAATACACGTCATGCTTGGAGCATGTAGGTTCCCTGATCAACCATAAAATGATGCAAATTTAAATTCAGTGTGCCTTGAGCATGTCTACAAATTCAACACCAGAAAAAAGTTGTTTATGCTAACATAGAACATTAAAGAACATTTCGATCATTAAATTTCATTGGCCTAGTCTTATCTTCATTGTTAACTTTAACAGATTCTCTTTACTTCATACACATCCAATGGAAGTAAAAGAACAATCAGAAAGGGACCTTGAAACAGTTGTCTTTTCTCACGGAAGGCCCAACTGTGAGGTAGATGCTTCTCTCCACTGTATCATTCTCAAATGGACTCAAAGGTGAAACTTCATAATGATTCTTCTTCAAGCGATAGAAACTCTCAAATTTCACAAGGAAAAGAAAAAATATACAGTGATAGAATCTACCTTCAGATCACAGTTTGAACATGGACTCTGACCCTACCAACCACTTCCTATCTGAAATCGATTCAAGTTAAAAAGAGAGAATGGACAGCAAAAATCAAAAATCCAGGAACTAATGAACCCAATGGAACTGTGATCACCATTAAAACACAGGATCCTGAGAGCGGATATGTAGCAGAGATACTATAGTCATCTAGCCTTCTGCATAAACCTGAGCATATAAACACAGACAATCCATCAGCAACTGCGGAAAAATTCTTTCATCGAAAGCCCCACCAAAAGCTTATCTTCAATGTGATGAATGAGATTCCAGCTCAAAACATGGAGAACTTCAGATCATGTGTTCAACACGACCATATGCTTCTACATAAGAGGCCCAGCATGAAGCATCTATTTAAGTAGTAATTAATGGGAAGTAGCTTTGGATGACAAGCACTCAATATACGCCAAAAATTAACAGGAGATACCAACCATGGGAGAGATATCTAACTGAGACCTTTCTTGAGATTGAAAGATCAATATTCAAAATCCAATCAACGAGGCAGTAATTAAAAGGCAAAACTGCAGTTGCCTTTGATGCCAACTCATCAGCAGAAAACCACTGACAACACAGCTTAAAGCAGTCTAAGGAATCCATGTCTATATAGCATCAAACTTCATTCAGTTCTGAAACTTTATTTTTTCAAACATGCATATATGGATAACAACCAAAAACAGATTAAAGGACTTGCATTTATAATGATGGATAGCTCAACCTCTTGACTCCTATTCATCCTCTATTCAAGCCCTCCTGAGGCTTTGGTCAAAAGAATGAAGCTTCTAGCAACTCCAAACTTCATTAGCATTACACATTACTAAAATAAGCATTTACGTTTTGTTAAAAACTTGTGATCAGCACCATGAGGTTCTTCGAAACATCAAAAGAATAACAGTGACGCAGCTGAGTTACCCATCTTTCATGATAGATATTTAAAAGGAACCAGAGAGAGCATGAAAGCAAGGTCATACAACAAGATGAATAAATAATACCAAATAAAAAACAACAAACCAAAAAACTTAATTGCTCAGGTCCCTACAAGCTTTACAGCAATTTTATGAATTGGTATATTTGAGTTACAAAGTTCACTTACAAAGAACAGACTACACCCCTTCAAAAGATAGAATACATAATGAAAAAGAAAGATGAATAGAATATGACAAAAAATGCCCTTTCTTGGCCGTGTGAATAACAAACTTTTGAAAATATATACGGATATAATGGCCGGCTGAGATCTTGTACAACAGTAGATGCCATTTTAAATCACTGGTGAAGCTCAATTTCCCCAACTTGATTCCTCTCAATGTATTCAGCATAAAGACCATAGTATGAAGGACCATGGCAGTGTAACAAGTTTCAATATTTTATAATTCCCATGGAGTTGACTAATAGTGAGCAAACATTTGCTGTGGCAGGATAAAGCTTCTAAGGAAGAGTCAACAACCTGTATCCAATTTCTCGCAGTGATCAATCTTAAAGAACAAAATCAGCATTCAAGCAGGAGATACTGCACCAAAAAGAAATAAAGACCTCTTCATAAGCCTGAAACAAAGCTTAGAAAATGCCTGCTAGCTATCAGGATGATGTCCAAAATACTCAAACCTTTCTTCAACATCAGTATCAAGACTGCAACTTCTTTATGTAGTCACTTAACCTCTTAAGTGCTAGCCACTTGTTTCAATAAACCCAACGGTCATATCAAATAGCAGATTCTAATTCTAGTTGACCGAGTACTGATAAAAACACTACAAAGGTTTGCGTCTGAAATCAAACCAGCTAAGGAATAAGAGCTCTCACTGCAGAAAAGTAACTCTACAGCTTCTTTTGCATGCCTTTTGATATGAAAACTATTCTATTGCCACAACACCTTGCCATCGTTCTTCTAAGGATATGAATTTAATCTCAAACACAACTGTCCAAATATGACAATATCAATTCCAAAGATATTAGTAGTCATACAGGCAGCACGGCTTGTATTTCAGTAGTATCAGCCCCATCATATAACAATGGTGAATAACACAATTAATAGTGAATCTTCAACAATATCACAAGTAAATATTGCCGACCATCCTAACTTGAATACTGTTTACAAACAGCTTTAGACATAATATTTCACTCGCAAGAACAAAGAAGTTGTAATGCAGGGTGCACAAGATCACGTTCAAAATGCCCATCACCCTATGCAAGGGCCATCAATATGTCACAAACATATGATTGCACAGAAAAAAAAACCGAAATCTAGGTATGAGGCAACCATGAGGCATGCTTGGATGGAAATACTCTTAACTTTTCAAGTTCAAGCATCAGATCAGGTAATCCTCATAGGAATCAGTCTAGAAGCCACCCAATTAAATGGATAGTTACGGTGGATTGATTAGGTAGTTAGACGAGAAACATATGATACCTGCCATTATCATGAAAATCCAATGGATATAAAGTACTCAAAGAAATGCAAATGCAACAGATGAAAATATCACAGCACTTGTCAACAAAATCAAATGAAGATATATAACACTATATAACAGTTATTAGGAATTCAGATTCATTGACCTCCAAGGTATAGTCAACAATACTCATATGAGTCAACAGATCTAATTAAATCCAGGTACTGCTACACTGAGATTATTTATTTCAAGAAATACGTATACTGATTCAATAAGCATTTACCTACATGGATATTTATCAGAGCTTCATGATCCCTTTGTCAAACAGCAAAAGCCATGAAATCGAAGTTCTATCAAGTAACAGCAGTTAACAGGAAACAAGATAAAACCAGCCACATAAGAAAATCTTATTTGATTTTAGCTATTCAATCTTATACTTAATGACAAACATCTACAACGTCCCACACTTCCCAGAATCCCCAGTCTCCCATAAATATACAGACTCAGACACCTGTTTTAGTGCCAGCTTTTACGAAAAACCATGAAAGGTAGTGAAGTATAGTTCAAATCACAAACCAACACTTGTTAGCTCTTATACTTGAAAAAAGAAAAAACAAAGTATTCTGGCCATTATTTATACAAAACAAAAACATATTATGGAATGATTCACAACAATGATCACAAAATTTGCAGAAGTTGCAACTCTCCCACCTGAAAGTCCTCAATAGACAGCCGCCCATATAATTTAAAGCATATATAGTACGGCATAACACTTTTCTCCAAGACATGAATCTAACAAGCAAGACTACAAAAGAGTCCTAAGTTGAAGAAGATAAAATAATTTACAAAACTTTCTCTTAAAATATTTCACAGTCCTAAGCTCATGGGACCATGCGAAAAAAGATGATGAATGTAAATATTCAAGCTAAATAAATACAATGAGTCAAGACCACAGCACAAAAAATTTAGAGAAAATTATATATACCTTGAGTTCCATAATAGAGGGCCTGTTATATGTGACAAAAACAAAGTTGATTCTTCCACCCATACAAGCTTCACGAGCTCACAAAAGCATACTTTTTTTAAAGTTGAATGAGCTCTTGTGGGTTCTCCATTGCTTCTTTGAGTATCATCTGAGCTCTCCTCTTCTTATCATCCTTCAAATCATCCCTCAAAAACAAAGTATCAGATCTTCTGCCTAAAGAACCTGAGGACAATGGCAAAGCTACGGATTTCTTATCAACACCTATTCTAAAATGCACAGGTTGCCTTTTATTAGGCAGCGATCTTCTTTCACCATCCATGCATTCCAAAGCACCAGCCTTTGCAGCATCAATCGCAGGTGCAAAAGCTTCAAGTACCGACAACTTCTTTCTTGCGGCATCTTCCTTTTCTGTAGGAATCTCTGAGATCACCTTCGTACTGTAAGGCAAAGGCGGCGCAAAAAATGGGTTACCTTCGGCAATCCGCTTTCCCTTCAGATCATCCGCATCATCTGCACATACAGATCTTATTGCACCAATCCCAGAAATTCGCTGCTGTAAACTCAGCAGCGACCTCTCAGCTTTCCTCCTCTGCCTTGCTTGCTCAAGTTTATCCGCCTTTCGGTCAGTGCTCCTCTCATTCAAGACAGGGGTACGTAAGTAGGTGTGTGGATCAGGAAATAATGGAAGCCAGTTAGGAACATGCTTCCCAGGAGGGACCTCTCCTATCTGAGCAAAGCTAGGAGTAGGCTTCAAGGCACGGATAACTGGGAATCGAGGAATTGGCCTTGGAAAAGGAGCTTCCTCGATTGCGCTCAGGAACTGAGAAATATCTCGAACAACCCCACAGTTAGCCAAGCACCTGTGAACATCTGAAGCACCAGTAAATCCCTGTGACGAGCCAACAAGATCTTCCAACCCTTGTATTACATCAAACGCATTGCAATCTGTCCTACCGGCTAAATTGGCATAGAACTGAGCTGCTTTTCCCAAACCACATATATAACGGATGGTGACATCCGCAAGAGCATAAAGTGCCGAGGGCTGGGAACTCTGAAATCCAGTAGATTCACAAATCTGGGCCACAGCGATTCGGGAAACAGCACGGCCAAAATCATCTCCACCCGTTTTTTTGTTCTTCTTGGAGCTGATGTCGTTCACCCCACTGTGCTTCCCGCCATAGCTCATGTTCAAACTAATTTACCCTCAGTCTGGAATCAGGATATTTCTAAAACCGAAAAATCCCTAGATTTCCATTGCATTCGAAGCTCGAGATGGCAGCAAATCGCATAAACACGCAGGAACTGGATTAGGACTCACCCGTGCCTTTCTCTTGGTTCCGCGCGGCATCCCTCCGGATCCGAATAAGCTCCAGATCGAATTGGAGGGAAGCAACAAACTTCTTGACTAACTGATTTGCAGCCCCAGATCAAAATTTAAGGTTTGTCCCGAGAAAAAAATGTAGGGCTTTGGCGCGAGTTAAAAAATGGCCCCTTAAAACCCTAAAATGTGAGAGAGAGAGAGAGAGAGAGAGAGAGAGACTGGAGGAGAGGTCTCCGTGAGGGGGGTATTTATAAAGAGGGCGTCCCGTAGAGTATCTGATCAAAAACCAACTAATCGAACCAGAAACATAACTAGCCTACGTGGCTTTTGTTTCTGCCACAAAGATTTGTAATACGCAGCTTTGGTCCTTATTTTGAAGTGGCATCCACGGCATTATCACCGACGGCCGCGTGTCCTCACTGCAATTTAATTTGTTGAACCACGCAAATTCCTGGCCCACATGCCCTGGTCCGGTTCAGGGTCTATTTTTCATGTGTTCTTTCTTTGCCACCGTTGATGCTTAATTTCAAGTTATTGTTAATTGGGATAATTCTATGGTGTGAATTAGAGGGGAAAACCCTCCAGCCCCCACGAGGGGAACAAAAAAAACTTTTTTGAATTTTACTGATTTTTAATTATACTTGATCTTTTAATTAAATTTAATTTTAATTGCTAAGTAAATTTGTTAATCATATAATATATATATGCATATTTATAAGTTATAACTTAATTTGATAATTTAATTCAACATTTTTTTAATTCAATCAAATTAATTGCTATGAGTTATTAGCTTAAAAAATATCTAAATTAACCTGACAATAATTCACTTAAATTATGTTATGATGATTTAAATATAAAATTTTGAGATAATTTTAATTTATTTTGTAAAGTGGTCAAAAGAATATCCATAAATGAGTTTTATGATAGATAAATTCCGTGAATGATAATCTATGATAAAATTATAATTGAATATTATTTATATAATTTGTTTATATCTGAATTTAATGCCGCATTGTACATATGACATTTAAGGCTTTTTAAATTTTTTTTACTTAACATCATTCACAATATTTGCTATTGTTGAGTTTGATATTTGAAACTATCAGACTTAATATTTGCTTAACAATATTTCATTAATATTTTTTAGAAATTCAAACCATTGATCGCAATATCAGCTTAGCAAAAATTTAATGGCCGTAATGTTTGACTTTTTTTTTATCAGCCATTTCCTGACTAGATTTTTTTTCAAGAAAATTAACATGTTAATATTTTCAGCTGCGACCACTTTCTTTAAAGAAGTTGCCAACATAGAGCGAAAGTGATACAACGAGAGAGAGAAAGAGAATGAAAGAAGTTCAAGAGAGAGAAAAGAATATTGTGCATGCAAATTTAGTAGACTCTCACATGAGAGAGAGATTTTAGTACTTTATAAAATATTAAAATTGAAAAATTAAAAAATAAATTAAATTGATTTTTATATGAAATTATAGAATTAATTTCATAATATATTTTAAATTCAAGAAGGTGAGTGTAATTTTTCATAGAATTTATGCTGTAACCCCTCGTTTAACAAATTTGGTAACCCAGATTTAAACTTATGGCTGAAGCAAATATTAGAAAGAAAATATTTTCTAAAAAAATAAAAGAAAGAAAATGAAAATTATTTGGACGGTTGAGATAAAATTCCGAAATTGTAGCGAACTTTTAGAAAATTGTGGCAAACGTTTTTTTTTTAATGGGAAAATAGTGGCAAACTTTTTTTTTTATCGGAAAAATTGTAGCGAACTTGCTATGTTTTGATAAAGGAATTGATCTATACCGTGTAAAATAAAATAAGCGGCTGTGATGATAGTAGACGAATCGTACAAATCTCGTAGTTGTTGCAGAGGATCTCGGATCTCGGATCTCGATTCACTTTCCTATAGCGCTACCCAGACCCGACCCGTTTGATCAAACTCGAAAAACCCTCCTTTTTTAAGCAGTCCAGGGTCTCCTCTCTGTCTCTCTCTGTCTCTCTCTCTCTCTCTCTCTCTCTCTCTCACTCGGAGGGCTGTCACGGTCGCGGCAAAGAAACCCTTGCTGTTGCCGATCGGCGATCTTGACTGCTATTGGCTTCGGAAGAGTAAGTTTCTTCGCGCTCATTTTCTTTCGATCTGTTGTGTCGAGGGATACTGGCGACAATCGTGTTGTTCCATTGTGTCTTTGGTTCTGTATTCTTTTCACCCCTGTTTTTTCTGTTGTTGGTTGTGCCGGTCCTTCATTTTTTGATCATTGGATGATAGCCAAAATCACGACTTTTCTTCCGTGCTTAGTTTTTAGGCATCTGTCTTTCTGCGCTCTGATTTTAGGTTGCTAATTGCTAAGGAGCTCTGATAGCTGTTTGATCTACTTATTCGAAGATTCTTAGTGCTATAGCTCCCTGGATCCTTTATGCTAGTTTTATAAAGGTGTAGGGTTTATCTTAGCTGGAATGATCTAGAGTTTTAGTCTTTTTTAGGGTTTTGTTTCATTTTAGTGCAGTTTGTGACGGTTCTTCTATGCCTATTACTTATGTTCATTAAAATATTCCTTTTTTTATTCTGTTTTATGCCATTTTGAACCATAAATGTAGACACTTTCAAATATATAGTTTCTAATCCTTTATTGATTATTTATGTCGTTTTCTTTTGTTATCATTTGTCGGTGACTGGTTTAACTCGTTGCAGGTGTGTTGGAAATTTATTGTATGACACACGCTGTTGTAGTAATTTATCTCCGGCATAGGGATTCATGATTTATTTTGTTATTTTTGAGCCTTCTATTCAGGGATTATGAAACTCAATCCTCTACAATGAGAACAATATCACCGTTTCTTCTCCATCCTACAAAACACGGCATCATTATGCATGTAATGAAAATGTCGGTGTTCTGGGCACTATACTGATTAACTGAGTGCTTCATTATTTATGTACTATCCTTTGTGTGCATCACATTTGTTGGCTATGCATCTTTTGATCGCTAGCCAAGATGTTGGATCTAGAAATCACCAGATGATTTAAAGCATACACATGGTCAGTTGTCGGATGACCCAATCAATAGTTAATTCGGGTCACCACTTGAATTGACCCTCATCGAAAATACTCAAAACTCTATTTGATGCCTGTCATTTGGTATGCCAACTGTCGCATCTGACAAGCATGTCAACCATATCTCTGACTCGCCAAAAGCACTATACGAATGCTGATATAGTAAAAACACACACCGTTAGAATCTGACTTGATCTTTCAAAAAGCAACCAACACAATAAACAATTCTAATTATATTAGCCTCATGTTGGTTGTAATCATGATATTAACTTACTTTCCCTCAGTCTATAAGTATTTTTTCAAGCAACATGCAAAAGGTTAGGACACAGACACTCTCAAGATTCTTGAAGCGGTTTAATTTGTTCTTTGACCACCCTTTTCAACACAATCATTGGTAGATCAATGAGACCTCAAGGAGGCCTTAAAAATTGTACCATTTTAATTCTTGTCTCCACTAGAACTCTAAGCCCTGTAATCTTTTATTTACAATAGATTTAAGTCATCAAGTTTAGCTTCGTGTTTCTTCCTAACACTTGGATTCCACATTAAAATCGTTTTCCCTCTTCGCTTTCTTGACTTCAATCGGCTTCCTCATTCTTTCCCTTGTTTTTCTTTGGATTTCTGCCCCTTTGATTTGATGTTTGAGATCTTCCATCAACAATTTATGTGCCCTCACCCAGGATTGAAATTGCTGGTGAAATCTCCCATTTTACTTTCTTAAGTTGCAACGGTTGAAATGCCCAATAGTGGTGAAAACCAAAACTCGGCCGTTGTGCCCTCCACTTCCATTCAGTCATCCTAGCCGGACTCTACCCATTGGTAACTTTCCCAACTAGCCAACACCACTTAAATGAGTAGTGCATGAGTAGCAACCAGCAACATCGCCTCCACCACAACCTACTAAGGATGCTAAGTTGGCATGGAGATCAAAACTTGATCAAAACTTGAATTGAACTTTCAATTGAATTGATCCAAATAATCCAACTACGAGCCATTTTTTTTGGCTCGATACATTTATTAATTCAATCTTGAGCCATCATTAGAGGATTGAACCAACTCGAAATTGAAAAGAATGAAAAAATAGAAGAAATATATATTATTTTAGTATGTTAATTTTTTTTAACAACCTAATGGATGATCTATTAGAATATTTTTCTTCTTTATCTTTGTTCAAATTGTGTTGTCTTCAGATTATTTTTTGGTCCTTGAAGTCAAGAACCTTGTGGGAAGGGACATGACACCCGGCAGGTATAAGCCAAACTAGGATGATGGTGAAGGGGATGGGGGCTTCATCATTCTTGAAATCATATGACCTTACATTTACAGATTAATGGGGTTAGACGACACACTTATCTCAAGGACTTAGATTGGCAGCATTTTTAAAATGTTTTACGTATTGCTTATATCGTCATGAATTCTACATTTCTTCCTCAAATTAGTGTGTAATTTATAACTCTTTTAAAGACTTAAAATTAAATCATCTTTCACTTTACATGTGAGTCCAACCACTTGCAGAATCCTTGTTTGTTGGACTTGATGCAGTCACTCTAGCGTAGGGCATCGCATCACCATCGGGACCTGAACAATTAGGGTACTTCGTCAGGAATTGTCGAATGAAGGGACCTCTTCATCTTTGAATAGAGATTGGATTTTCACTGAATATAAGAGGAGCTTGCCCTTCTTGTTGATAGTTAAAAACAAGCATGCAGTGTATTTGGAATAACTTCACCTCACACCGGTTGACAATATGTTAGATGCAATTTAATGCAATATTATGAGAGGTTTGGAGTCACTTCGCCTTCTAGTGGCACATAAAAAATCAGCACGAGTGGTGGTTGATCTTGTTCAATTGCTTCTAGTCATGAAGTCAAAGAAGGCAAGGAAGAAAGTTCGTCAAGAGTCAGAATGTAATGCTTATGTCGATCATTGTATGAGTGAACTTTGTAATGAAGAATATATGTTCTTGGCAAGAAAATTTCTAAGTCGTGCTCAACTCTATTTCTATGTTTCTCAAATGACTTCATTACTTTTGTGTTTTTAATATTTGTTTTCACTGTGAAATCGAGAACCTAGGTTTCGAGCAACCAAGGTATCCCAAAGCAAGCCACCCGTGTTGAATTCTAGGACCTTGCTTCAGTCCCATGTGAGGATGCATGTATGTTTTCCTTAGGTGCCAGTTGGCTTGTTTGAATTCGAGTGTGTTGTGTGGTGTGTGAGAGAGAACAAACTGAGTCAAATTGCAAAACTTGGCATCAAACTTGTGTAGGGATGGTTGTTTGATTTCTGTAGGTGCAAGTTGGTTCATTTGAGTTAGATGGTAGAGTATGAAAGCAAATCGATTGAGTCGAATTGTGAAACATAACAATAAGCAGCCAAACTCGTGCCACCCACTGGGCATCGCGCGGCCTCCAGTGGGTCGCACATGCCGCGCGGTCGCCGGACCCACCGGCGGGTCGCGTCGATGTCGCCGGTGCCCGGGGATCGGGAGGAGAGAGAGGCGGCCCCTCTCTCTGCCGCTGGTGGGTCGCATTTGCGGTGCAGTCACCGGGGTCCGGCGGCGTCGCCTGAGCGCGGTGATCGGGAGGAGAGAGAGGTGATTTCTAACGTCTGTTACGACTCAAAGACCTATGTGCATATTTCATCAAACTGGAGGACCAGTTTGCTACATTTAAATATTCGAGGGACCTATTTGCCATACGAGTAAACTAGAGGGACCCAAATGCTATTTACCTTAAAAAATAACCTTTCATGTGATATTTTATTTTAAAATTTGTGAAAGAATTGAAATAAAATTAATTTTATTTTGGAATGTATATAGGATTTGAAATAATGTTAGTTTAATATTAAAATTTGTGTATGGTATGACTTATAAGGTTATTATTAACATAAGGTAAAGATAACCTAGGCAAACAAATAGTAAATTTGAGAGAGAACATAGCTTTGAAGCGGTATCAAGGGTTGTAAATGAATTGAACTGAGCTAAGTCGTACTTCGCAATGTTCATGTTCAAACTCACTTTAGATTTTATTATGTAGGCTTATTTACATGCGAGCCACACTTTTGATTATTGTGTTAAAGCTTTGGTCCATTTAACAAAAAATGAGCTCGAGCTCGATTTGAGCTTGTTCATGAACTAGCAATCAGGCTCCTTTTGAGCTTCACATCAAGCATGTTATTGAGATATTTAAGTGAGCTCATAGCCTTATATTAGGTTCAATAATTATGTTCGTTTATGAACATTTGATTAACCATAGGCATTAAATTAAATTGTCCATGATAAAAAGCCAAAATTACAAAATTAGTAGTATGTTGTTGATGGGATGCCAAATTAGTAATATTATTGTATGATACAGTTAATTGTATTGATCGACCCCACTAATTAGCTTGTTAATAGTCATTTTTTTCAATATGTTCCATTTGTTCACTAAGTTTGATGAACGAACAAGAACAAGCCCCAATTGATATGCTTATCAAGCTTAATTGCTATTCAAACCTGTCTACCAAAGTTTCTTGTTTGATGAGATCTATGGTGCATTTGCCTGATATTGTTAACTTTGTGGTAACCAACTAATCTAAAAGCTTTTAGGTCAGTTAGTTACTAAATATTTAATATGGTATCAAAGCTATATGTCTTGAATTGTGTCTCCCAATTATCTCTAATATAAGGTTAAAAAAGGTTATGCTGAATTTAATTTTCACTACAAGCATAAGCGTATCGGTCAAGTGGTAACAAAAGATTTAACAGCTGCAATATGTTTACTTAATTTCTCTTTCCACGCGAATTTGCTCTTCTTATAGAACCTGATGCCATGCAATGTTGCAGGTATGGCATTGTCAGGTGCGACTCAACCAAGTCCACAAGTGGTAAAGCTCCAATCTAACATGCTCATACATATCTGTCCCCATCTCTGTCAAAGCAAAATAATCACAACTCAACCGCACCCAAGCACTCATTTGGTGGTGGATACGTTGCATCTTACATGTATATTTACATTTAAAAATGACTTCAAGTTTTTAAAATGCCTCTTCAGGTTGGTGCTGCATTTGTTCAGCAATATTACTGTGTTCTGCATCAATCACCTGATCAGGTCCACAAGTTTTATCAGGAGTCAAGTATCTTAGGCCGTCCAGATTCTAGTGGGACAATGACTTCAGTAACAACAACACAAGTATGAAAGCTCTTTTATAAGTTTGGTTTCTCGGTAGTTATAGTGATTGTTTTGGCTAAAGTTTCGTAATGGCTTATTTGAAATGAGGAAGTGTTACAACAAACCTTGATAGCTCCTTTAATGCTTTAAGTGTGTATTTTGTTCTTTTTGTTCACCATTTTTTCTGTCCACACCTGACCATCTCCTAGAATTTGTAATATGACTTCTACATTCAATGGTGGATTATAAATGCCAGCTGAAGTCCTTTGCTGTTTATGGTTTTAAAATTAATACTAGAACATGTACAAGGAATTCCTTGTATACTGCAATATGTGCACTTGAAAATTTCTCTTTTGCTGAGGCAAGACATTTACAATAAGAAAGTGATAGATGCTATTAGAAGAATGAAAATGATCTACAAGAACATGGATGTGAAACAATTCTATTCATTCCGCAGAAACTAGTTTCACAATATGTTTCTAATTAAAAATGATATATCTAAAGTGAACACTAACAAAATGTTGTTGAAATTTGACTATATTTTTTGATGAATAAAAAAAGCGATGATCTAGACTGGACAATGTTAATTTCTTTAATCTAACGACAATTAGCTGACTCTTCACTTCTCAATGACCAATTTTCCTTTTTTGTCCTCCTTATTCTCTATATTGTTTACTCTAATTTGTGTATTATTATTGTTCATGACGACGCGCTGCTTTCTTCTTTTCTTTGCTGAAACAGGCCATCAACGACAAGTTGTTGTCATTAGATTTCAATAACTACACTGCTCAGATAGAGTCTGCAGATTCACAGGCATCATACAAGAATGGCGTGTTGGTTGTTGTAACTGGTTCCTTGATAGGAAGGGATAATGTCAGGCGCAAGTTTACTCAATCATTCTTCCTTGCTCCACAGGAAAGAGGTGGTTATGTTGTTCTAAATGACATTTTCAGATTTGTGGATCCAAGCCAGTCTAGTGATGCCAATCAAGTTCTTGTAAATGGCGCAATTGATGACGTCACTACGGCTGCTCAGCCCCCCGAATCAGGTATACATCTTTTACCCTTTAGTTCTTCATGTTCAGTTTCATCATTCCTTGTAATACTTACCTTTAATACAATATTTTGCCAGAGACATCCATGGTTCAGGCGACTCATGTAGCCAATGCAGTTGAGCATGAATCAGTACTTCCTGTTGAGAATCCTGATTATGGGGAAGAGGTCTTCAACCCCTTGGAAAATGACACTTCAGTAGCTGAGGATGGGGTTGCTGCAGATCCTGAGGTCCATTTAAGTCAGTCCGATGAACTTCCCGTGTCTGAGGTTATATCCCCTGTGTCTCAAGAGGATGGGCCTAAGAAGTCCTATGCATCAATTGTGAGTAAAATCGTTTGGAAAATCAATCTCCAGTATAATCTTCCCTTTAGAGAATGGCTTTTTTATCTGTTTATAATTTTACTGGTGATTCTGTTTCTCTTTGATTTCAAGTTGGATATATTCTTATAGCAACGAACATGTATGTGTTGCATGTAGATGTGCTTGTGTAGGCATGTAGGTCTTATGCATATAGTATCTAGGTTTGTACATGTGTCTATGCACATCTAGGTTGTTCTGTATAGTTTGTGCACATGCAAACATATAGTATGGCCCAATATAATTATAATAATTTATGTATCCTCTGTCTATATCTCTTTGTGACCCTATTTGTTGTTGTGGGTTTAGGTTCTGGTGGCATATCTGTGGATATTTTATACAAATGTGTTCAGATTTTGATTGCATTCATGGTGAATTTATGCACAAGGGTAATGTTTTTATGCCATTGATGCTTGGACATGTACCGTTTATGGGTCGTCTTCGCTACAGTAGGCAATAACATTTACTTTCCTGGATGTGTATTTCCTTGTAAATGCTTATTTTGTAAAGCTTCATTTCTAGTATATGTTTTTCCCATTGCCATGCGCTACTAACTGTTAAGTGAATATTGATGGTGTGCCATTGTGAATTTCAACTTTTTCCAATGGTTTCATGATCTGCAGGTCAAGGTTTACAAGGGCAGTTCTTCACCTGTGCCGAATTCTACACCTATTTCTAAACCAAAACCTGGCTTGACAAAACCAGCTACTACAAAATCAGATAAAACAAATGCTGAGAGTCAACCTCCTCCTCCCCCACCCTCTAAGTCATCCTCAGCGTCTGAGGCCACAGTCCCGGCTAGCAATAATGTGCCAGAAAACAATTTGATTGATGGTTCGCTCTAAACAAATTGCCTAATTTCTATGCATCTGAGTCAGTCAGAGTGTCACCCTTTTTGGTCTTTTTGTTATATTTTTTGGTTTTTTGTTATTTTTTACATGCAGTTGAGGGATATTCAATATACATCAGAAATTTGCCCTTGAGCGCGACAGCTGAGCAAGTTGAGGAGGAATTTAAGAAATTTGGGCCTATTAAGCCTGGTGGGGTTCAAGTTAGAAACCACAAGGTTGGTTTGCTTCTTTTCATAATTTTGCATGCTTGTAAGTTGCTAATTTTTTGCTTAACTTGATTTCTTTCAGGTAGATCGTTTTTGTTTTGGCTTTGTTGAGTTCGAGTCATTGGATTCAATGCGAGCTGCAATCAAGGTACAATAGGTGTTCCTTTGAACTTTCTCGCCTAAAATAATTCTTTATCATGTTACAGTAATTAGTGTTTAATATTGCTTTTAGTTTAGAGCCTTTGTATAATGTCCTGTATGGGGGAAATTGTATATTGCCAAGTAATATAAATTTCTTTCTTTGCTTTCTTTACATTTACTTCTAACATCGTATTTTAAATGAAAATTCTTTATATTTTCTGACACTTCTTCATGTTGTAATTGTTTGATGTGATATAAGGGTTATGAATTCTGAGATACCTCTAGTTTACCCCTGTCACAATTATTTAAAAACTAGCTGATATGATGTATGTGCTCTTAGTTTGATCCTAATTATCACTTGGTATTTTTATTTGTCACGTTGAATTCTGAGCTATTGATATAATGATGATGTCGTGGAGGAAGCTCTAGATTCTTATTTTTTGTTCCTTGGGGCAGCACACACACAGATATATATATATATATATATATTATATATTGAGAAATGATTCTATTGGCTTTGGTTTTTTTCACTTTATACGTAAATGTTTCAAATTTTCGGCAGTGAGCCTTTTTTTTAATCAAACTGGACTGCAGTAAATTTAGGGATTTTCTTTTTATATGTGGAAGCAGTTAACAAATATTATCTTGTTGATATCCTGCTGAAATGCCAGTGTCTGAATTATTGATTGCAAACCACTAATATTTGTAGGTTTTTTTTTGATGTCCATATAAATTATTTTCGTCAGATTGTGAGCTTAGAGCATGTCTTTTCATTGT
Organism: Apostasia shenzhenica; assembly: GCA_002786265.1. Classification (NCBI taxonomy): domain Eukaryota; kingdom Viridiplantae; phylum Streptophyta; class Magnoliopsida; order Asparagales; family Orchidaceae; genus Apostasia; species Apostasia shenzhenica. Next base: position 2,800,380 of record KZ451993.1, read on the forward strand.
TGTCTCAAATTACGCTTTACATTTTCTTAATTTTCCTTTTATGTGTACTTACTTTAAAATTCGATTCTAGGTGTAATGGCTGTAAGAAGTGTTTTTTGTGCTTGATTAGATAATAACTGTATCCGAGATATGTTGAGGAATAATTTACAAATCAACAGTTGGATTGTTTTGTTGAGCTATAGCCAATGCGAGTATTTCAAAATATGATATGTATGTGATATTTCAAGAAGAAAAGTAAATAAGATATAAATATGATGGAAACAGAACAAATTGTAAAATTATCTTTACTAAAGGTCATCTGAGCGTAAAATCTGCTAGAATAGGAAAGAATAACTTTGATTCATACGACTAAAAGCTAGAAATGCACGATAGTGAGAAGAGAAGATTAGTGTAAAAGAGATGTAAAGAAAAATATGTATAGGAAATGTGCAACTTGGTTAAGTTTGTATGAAAATGATTGTAGTGTGCTACCCGTCCATGCATAACTAAATAACAGCTATGTGAGAAACAATTCATGAAGGAAATCTCTTGATATTTTGCTGTAGGCTATTGTTTATAAGGATATGATGTATCTTTTTTCTTCTCTGTTTATTGTACAAGATTTTAAATGTGCTTGCTTCCTAATGAATGCTATTGATAGCATTAAAGTGTTTCAAGATTAGTAGCTTCAAATAAATTTTGACTTTGCTTATGAATTTTAGGTATCTTCAATACCTATTGGAGGCCGTCGAGTATATATCGAGGAGAAGAGGACCACAACACGAGGCAAGTCTGTCACCTTCCAGTTCTATAAATATCAAAAGTCCATATTGTACTATGAAAGTGGTCATCTGTGTAGTTTTTTTCTCCATAAAAATTAACTGATTCCCTAATGATGCCATTTTGATATGTGATAGTGAGAGTTTAAATTACAAGTTGGAAAAATGGAAGAGAGCATTAGAAGACAAAGTTCTTAGAATCAGTTGAACAAAAATTGAATATATGATATGTAATTTCTGTGGAGTTGAAATTAATAGTCCTCTATTAATTGTTATTGTTGAAAAAGGAATCCCTAGTTATGATAGTTTTTAGTTCCTTGGTTATACTACCTAAATTAATTAATTTGTAGATAACGATTTCACAAGTAAAATCAAAACTGGATTGCTCAAATGTAGAAGTATTTCATGAGTTTTATGCTTCAAAAAAAATATCATGGAAACTAAAAGGAAAATCTTATAAAACAATAATAAGGTCAGTTTCATTATGTGGATTAGCATGTTGGTCTATAAAGAAACCACTAGCAATTAAATTTAATGTTACTAAGATGAGAATATTAAGGTGAATAAGTACTTAACTAAAGGAAGATAAGAGTGAAAGTAATTTATTTTTGGTAGAATGTAGGGATAACAGGTATTGATGATAGAGTTATAGAATATTGATTTGCGTGTAATGATTGTTAAGGACGACGTCACCCAGCTATGATACGTGAAGAAGTTTGGTTTAACTCCCTGATAAGTCACTGAATAATGTTCCTGAACAAGCTCGAGGGACTTGCTTGGGTTGAGCCTAACAATCGAATGATTTAAGGTCAGTCGAACAAGGTCGAGTAGATAATTAGCTAGTAGGCTTCTGTCTTATCATAACCTTATCTTATGATGTAATATCTTTCTAGGGGCAAAGGGGCGGTGCCAGCATTAATGTCTAGCCTGCCCAGCCACTTAGCCTTTGCCTCATTAATAAGAGCCACCTAACCCACCTAATCTCACTCATTGCCTTTCTTACTATAAATACTCTCATTTATGGTGAGGATGAGGTTTCAATCTCCTGACTCTAAGCACTCAAGCTTGCTGAACACTGTTCGCTTGTTGTTCGCCTGTGACCACCAGCTTTGTTCAACTAGCCCTTCTCAACAAGGCTCCCAAGACAACAGCTTGCCTAAGCTCTCCTCTCCTTCTAGGATGATCTCAAGGGAAGTTCCTTCTCCTCCCTGAGCTCCTCACCATCTCATAATTTTCCCGTTGATCTCTCCATTTTCTTTTAATTTCTAGTTTGGAACTTTTATTCAAACAATGAACATTTACAATGTAGACGAAAAAGGACATCAAGAGTTAGCACCAGGGAGAAAAGGGTAAGCTGCAAGTAACTTTATTGAACATCATACAATATGATTGAGACAAAGTTAACAGCACAAGTTGCATTGGGTGGGTTGAACTGGCTGCTATAGGGTTCATAAGTTCAACGCCAAATAGGTGAAATAAGAAGACACTATATGGTTCTTGAAGCAGCACCGAGTAATTAGAATAATGAGGCAGCTGCTTCTGGTGCTGCTTCCTTATTATTAATTTTTAACTTGTACTTTTTGTCATATCCCACCATTGCAGTATTCTTTCTAACTGTAGTTTTCCGACTAACGGAGTTTTATTAGCCTTCTTGTAAGCTAGCTAAAGAACAAATGTTGACTAGAGATGTGTCCATTTTTTGAAGTGTTCTGCAGAGCTTAATCTTCAGTTCCTTCCTATTTGTTAACGCATCATCCACGCTTGATTCTCCATGTACATGCTTTGAAGCATGTCTGCGTTTCTGGCATGTTCCGGCTATTCTTTACTCTTTAGCTGTGGTAGTTTTTTAACATTTTTACCTGTTTGAAATTTGCGCCTACATCCTTGTCTTTAGTTCACATTTATGGTATATTTTACTGTGATTGAGTTCCACCTCATACTATATATGCCTTTCTCATGTCAAGTAGAACTGGCTGCAGAACTGATCGATGTATTTGATTCCATTAGGCTGTAAATTACCAAGTACAACATCATTAATCTTTTCCCAACTATTTGAATTCTTCTATGACACTATGTTTTCCATTCACTCTTGTTTCTATATTCTATTCCCCTATACTTTCAATTCAAAATTATAATGCCGTATTAAGATCCTTTATGCCTATGCAATGTTTATGATGCTGTTTTTTAACTGTCTCAGTTGTCAATGGTGTTGTTACAAATAGTGGCAGCAGCGGCGATAGAGGACGATATCAACTGGGAAGAGGGGCCTATCGGAACGAGAACTATAGATCTCGGGGTGGCTTTGTAGGTAACCAGGGGTATGGCAGGCCCGACGGCTATAGCCGACAGGATTTTCGTGGCAGAGGTATGTACTCTGGCCGTGGTCGTGGCGGTCCCAGCCGTCCGTTAAGCAGCTATCAGCAGCGCTCCTACCAGAACGGTAATGGGAGGGTTTTCCGCCCATCCGCTAATCAGGCCACCACCTCAGCACAGTAACAATTAGGGAGATGATTAAATGCTAGATAGGGATTTAGAAATGAAAACCAGTTAATTCTTTGGTCTCTAGTTAGAGAGGTAACAACTGAATCTATATGGTTTAGAATTCATTTTTGCCCCTGGTTCCAGAATTCCTTTGATAGCTAATGAATGGCTGTCAGTTTTAGGTAAAAGACTTGCTAGAGATCTTTTTTTTCTTATGTACATGGGATTGGATCTTTGAAGATCAGAGGTTCAACCTTTTCTATTTGCTTGTTGGGTTACTTTAATTGTTCCCTATCTTGTAATTCAATTACATTTAGAGGGCGTTTGGTTCGTTATTATCTTGATATTATGATATGTAATTTAAATATCATGATATCATGACATCTAAATGTTATTTTTTAATTAATAATTTTATAATCAAATAGAAGATAATTTGTAGATGTCATTAAATCAAACAATTGCCTTCTCTAGATAGCATAACATAATATCAAAATAACATTGAACTGAACGCCCCTTTTAGAAAAATATATAGTGCTAGCTTTTTGCATTAGTTAGTGTACTAGTGAATTATAATCTTAGATGTTCCTTTATAGTTAACTAGTAGTATTTTGTTCAAGTATTGCGTGAAAAATTTTGTTTATGATAAATTTATTAAATTGTCAAAATATGAAATAAAATACTATAAATAATAAGAGTTATACACAAATTTAATATATGCACAAATATTATATAATAAGTTACATGAGTGAAAAATATAAATAAATTATATGTATACACTAGAATTTAGGGATAAATAAATTTTATATATATGTACAAATGTGAATTAAATTAAATTATAATTATAGAAATTTAGGACTTAAAATTAAGAAAAATAAAGTTTAAGTATTAAATTATAATTTTTTGGGACATGAAGATTAATATTAAGAGAAGTTAGTAGATTAAATTATGATTATTATTTTAAGGATTTAAGATTTAAGATCAAAATTAAGAAAATTTGGAGTATAAAATTATGATTTTTTAAAATAAATTGAAAAATTAAGTTATAATTTTTGTTATAGATAATTAAAATTTAAGATTAATATTAATAGAGTTGGGAAATTAAATTATAGTTTTTTAATATATATATAAATTAGTGAATTAAATTATAATTTTTTAAAATTTAAGATAAAGTTTAAAAGAAGTTGGGAGGATAAATTATTATTTTTTAAAACCTAAATTAAGATTAATCAAATTATATTTTTTGTTGTGGAAAATTATGATATTTTTAAGACTTAAATCTTTGTTAAGAAAAATTAAGTATTAATTTATAATTTGTTTGGACATAAGATAAAAATTTATAAAAATTAAATTCAAATTATAATTATTGCTGAAGTTTAGCATCATGATGAAAAAATTAGAAGGTTAAATTATAATTTTTATAAAAAAATAAAGTATAAAAAATTAGAATCAAAGATCAAAATTAAATAAACTTGTGAGATCAAATTATAATTACTTATATATAAATTCACTCTGCACTCTAGTATTTTACTTAATTTATATTTTAATTTAAATTAATTTAATTAAAATTTATATTTATTTTAATATTTATTAATATAAATAAATTAAAATATAATATGATTGTATATGTGTAAGTAATTTTTTTTATTTTATAAATAAATTTATAATATTTTAATATTTTAGAGAGAGAGAGGAGAGCGGCAAGAGAGAGAGAGAGAGGTGAAGGCTGGGGCCTAAGGCGAAAGCAGAGAAAGAAAGAAGAGAGAGAAGAGTAACTTTTTTAGGGGTATAAATATATAATTAAATAATTTTATTTTTAATAATGACAGAAGAGTAACCTTTAATAAGTTATATTACAATCTATATATAAAAATCATTATATATTTATTTATATTTTACTTGATTGAAATTTAATTTAATCTTTTTAATTTTAAACTAATCTACTCGTAATTAAATTATTTCAATTAATATATATATTTATTTTTTATTTATTAAATAAATAAATTAAAATATAATATGATTATATATGTATAAGTAAATTTATTTTATTATATAAATAAATTTATAATATTTTAATATTTTAGAGAGAGAAGAGGGAGAGGAGAGCTGCAAAAGAGAGAAGAGAGAGAGAGAGGGGGAGGCTGGGGCCTAAGGTGTCAACAGTAGAGAGACTAGAGCAACTAAGTATAAACTTAAAAAGTTTCGTTTAATTCAAGATTTTTTTTTTCAACATAAATTTTAATTATAAAAATTAATTTTTTTTACACCTAAAATAAATATGAATATTAAAATTAAAAATATTTCACATCTTACATAATATTTAATATTAAAATAATTTTTTTAATAAAATATATAAGATAAGATAGAGGCGTTTCTGTTTAGTATACATTTATTGCTTGTTTGATAAATCCTAAGTTTTTGAATTTTAGTTGATTAAAAATTATGAATTTTGAGTTGTGTTTATATATATAAATATTATATAATATTTTACTAAAATAGATGATATTAAAAATATATGCATACAAATTTATAATATTATAATTTAATATATTTAATATGAATAATAGTTATTTTTATAAAAAAAATAATTTTTTAGTTAGGCTCAATTCAACTCAAAAATAGACTCAAAATCAAAAAAAAATTAGTAGGTGCAAATCAAACTCGACTCAAAATTAAAAATTTTAATTTCGCGTTGAGCTCCTCTCGCTCGGAATTGACTCGAAGCCACAATCTCAAGGAGAAATGTACAAATCACATGTGGTTTACAATGAAAACAATTCAATTTAAAATTACGAAAATTTCACGCAAAAAATTTTATTGTACTTTAAAAATTATATATATATATATATATATATATATGCTTATATACATATCGTGTTAATTACGAGTTGAATTATTTTATTTTGAGTAAGTTAATTTCAAGTTAGAAGAAAATTAAGTTAATTTTGAATTGAATAAAATACGAGTATAATATAAAATTTCATTATTCAAATATCTTCAGAAAGGAATTTTACAAAAGATTACGCTCTAATCCTCTTAGACCTTAGAATAGCCGTATGAAATTAGAGACCTCTCAAAAGATTACATTTAGGACGCACAATGATCTTTTTATAATAAAATTGGTGTTGCAAATAAATCCCTGAAAATAAGCAGATTTATTATGTTAATTTGATGATCTGTTCGACTCCATTGAATAGTTCGACTACCATTCGTTTGATGGGGCAATTTTCTCGGGTTTCAAAGTTTGATTGGATAGCTTGAACACCAAGATTAGAAGACATGTTCTTCCTACATACAACAACAACAACCAAGTCTTAATCCCACTAGGTGGGGTCGGCTATATAAATCTTTTGTTTTCATTGCGCTCTATCAGTTACCAAATTCTTATCTAAGTTTAAGTAACTAAGATCACTCCTTATAGTTTATTGTCATATCTTCTTTAGTCTTCCTCTTTGTACATGGGCAAAATCTAATAACTCAATTTTTTTAACTGGAGTTTCAATCGGCCTACAATTTAGATGTCCAAACCATCTAAGCCGACTTTCTCCAAGTTTATCCTCAATTGGTGCAACACCAACTTTCTTTTGGATATACTCATTTCTCATTCTATCCTTTCGTGTATATCCACACATCCACCTTAATTAACATCCTCATTTCTGCAATATTTATTTTATTTATATGTTTTTTCTTTGCAGGCCAGCATTCAGCACCATATATCATCGCTGGTCTTACTACAGTTCTTCCTACATTCATTTCATTAAATCCCCATTTATACTTGACCTTGTAACTAAACCCTAAAGCATTCTTCTTTTTAATGCGACAACGCCTTCTCCTCGGAATCAATCAATAGAAGGTAATGTAGAGGTGGGAGAGTACCTCTGAAATGGTTTAAGAATTACCTCTAAAATGGTTTAAGAGTTCTACTCAATCTCCTCAAAGTAGGTGTTAGACGAGTCACCGTCTCTTTAAATTTATAATTAAAATTAACAGTAGCAGGCTTAGGTCCCTCGGGCTAACCTGCCTCTGAACCATCCTCCATCTCAGACTAACCTTCCTCTAAACCATTCTCCATCTCAATTTCACTTGCTTCTTTCATTTGTACATATCAAATGTGTTTTCATTGCTTCTAATATTTTTTTCTTGCTTTATTCCAAAATCTATAACGATAATGATTATCTTTATGGCTAATAAAATAACGCGTTACTATCTTGACATTCATCTTATTTGTTATCTCTATATCCACGTGCACAAATGAAAGACATAATAAACTTTCAAGTGCGATAAATTTATCTTTTTTTTTTTTTTTTTCTGTTCACAACTAGCAATGTGAAATCCAATGGAACTTAAAAGGTTTTCTGTTATGTAAGTGCGCTACTGTGTTAACTAGGCCTGTAAATGGGTCGGATCTTGATCCGATCTGATCCATGATCCGAACCAATTATCTTATGAAACAGAATAAATTTTTTGACCCGCACGATTGTTCCGAAAATCCGACCCGCTCCGTTTAAGTATTGCCGGGTCGGATCCGGGTCAATGCTGATCCGATCTGAAAAAAATCCGATCCGAAAAAAATCTGATCCGAAATTTATAAATATGAAATTATTTTACGTACTAATATATTTATTATTTAATTGCATATGTTAATTATTGTTTTATTTTATGAAAGTTTTGAAATGTAACTGAGATTTATAATTATTAAAGAGGCTATTATAAATTATTTTAAGTGTAGTAACCAGGAAGTGCTTGTATTGTGAAATGGGATAAATAGCTACAAATATTTTTTACCGTTAAGATAAAATATTTAGTGCTAGTTTTAACAGAACTGCACTTTATTTTTTGTGTAATATTTTCATTCAACTGTTGGTTCTATATGTTTTGTAATATTGTAATATAATGCAGATGTCAGTGATATGATCTTTAAATGTTTATATATTATCCTTATATTTTCTACTACAACGGATTTATATTGTAACTTTTAGTAATCAAAATTTTATTTAAAAATATAAGAATATATATACAACTAATAGTTGTAGTCATTGAAAAAATAGTGTTAAATTATGTAAAAAAAGATTCAGGTCGACCCGAAATCCGATCCGAAAATCCGAACTGTGGCGGGTCATGGAACGGATCTGGGTTGACCTCGATCCGATCCGATTTTTAATCTGATCCGGATATATTGGAATCGAATCCGTGTCGGGGTCAACCCGATCCGGATCCGATCCGTTGACAGGCCTAGTGTTAACCGTATCTACCCAGAAGGACATAGGCAATCATATGTGGAGTCTCGTATTTTTAGCACGTTTATTGAGAGTTCTATTCATCCTCTTTATGACTCTATTTGTTATGGCCTATTTGATGCTAGTTTGACTAAATTTTTTGCATAAAATTTTTTATCTTTGCTATTATACTCGCTACAGTTATTTTACTCGAGACACTTTTTAAATCGCTTTCATTCTCTATATCATCCTTCCACTTATTAAAAGTGAGAAAGTCATCAAATTTATTATTTAAAAAAATTCGCAACTTCTGAATAGAGACATCAATAAAGTTACATAGTAGCGAAATTAGTAAGAATACAACATCGAGCTATCGATTTATTTTAGGCATAGTCTACACTCAATGTCTAAGACCTCACCACATGGCATTAATTTAGACAGTGGTTGGCATCGACAAATTTGATAGCATGCGTGATTGATGGCTGATTAGATAGATTGAGAATTTTATTTAAATTAATTAATTAATTTAAATGAAAATCCTTCGATTTTAAGCTAATTTTATTTTCTCTATTTGCTTTTTAGATATTCATATTTAGAATATTAATATTTATTTTTATAATTTAAATTCACAATGTGATAGGCTTGTATAAAAGTTTGGACTAGTAGTATTTATTTTAATCTTAGAATGAAATTATTTGAATTTAAATTTAAGTTATGTGTTATATCCCGATGAAAGAAAAAGTTAAAGTCTTAAGCGAAAATTTTTAAATACTTTAAAAAATTTAATGTATTTTTGCCCACCTATCTCAGCATAACCCGATTAAGCAAATACAATACCCACCAGTTCTAATTGAAAATAGAGGTTCCTTTTTCCCTCATATTACACTTCTGTCTACAATTTGTCGAGCGCTACGCTAACAACTGTGTTGCTTAACCATGGCCTACCTCTCCCTTGACGATGATGCTCGGATGATTGCCGCCGGACAACACAGCCCGATCGGCCGCCAACTCAACTCCCAACGTCGATAGTCCCCACACGACCACATAAATAAACGATCATCTGAATATGATCATATAGTAAACTTTTTAATATATTTTATACTGAGAAATGAATATCTACTTAATAGAATAATAAGATGTTCGTGTTGATAGAATAAATTTATGGGCAAATTACACCCAGGTCCTTAAGTTTAAGGGTTATTATCACACAGGTCCACGATTTTTAAATCATAACATCGAGGTCTCTAGGTTTTAAAAAATTACCATCTGGGTCCTTTTTTACTTTTTTATTATTAAAAAATATTAAAATTACCATTATACCCTTATCCTCCCTCTCTCCACCAGATCTGGCAGCCGTGTGGTCATCGCACAGCCTCGCCCCGCCTGAGGCGGCTGCCTCGCGTGGCCGCACGACACCGCCGTAGGCCTCGCGCGGCCACACGACACTGCCAGCCGCACGACGCAATAAATTTAAAAAGTTTCACGTGAAAAATGTTTAGATGGAAGGGCCTAGATATGCTTTTATCCCATTAAAACAAAACTCGCCAAAATACAATAAATAACTAAGGATAAATTAATTTCAGGTTCTCACAACACAGCTCATTTTATATAGTTGTATAATTTTGTGAATTATTTACTAAAATTTTATATTTGTAATTTTTTTATTTCACTTCAAGTCTTCAATTAGTGAGAAGAATAAAATAAAAAAAAATCATTTAGACTTAAAATTAAATTTTATAATATAATAGTAAGACCAGTATATTATATGGTGCTAATACTGTCCTATAGAATAAAAATATAAAAATAAAATAAATATATTAAAAATTAAAATATTAAAATAAATGAATAATTATATATAAATAATAATAATAAATGAGTATATTTGTGAGAAAATTAGAGTAAAATTTAAATTCTTATCATCTTTATCTAATAAATTTATTTATGAGCTCAAAATGTAAAGAACTTAACATTCTTCAAAAAAGAAAAACAAAAATGTAAAGAACTTTGACTGACTTAGTTACTACTCTGATTTTTTTTTAAAGTACATTACTTATAAGTTTGTATAGTTTATTTATAATAATAATTAAATTTATATTTTTGAAAATTAATTATTAAAATTTTTAATATTTTTGGAAACCTTTCGTTCAGTTTTTAAAATTTAAAACAGAGTTTTAAAAGTGAAATAAAATTTTAATTAGAATCTTAAATAAAAAAGTTTCAAAAATATGTAAAAACGTGTAATTATAGAAAAGTTGTAGAAATTTATGAGTATTTGGCTCTCTTAAAATAATTATCTAGCTTCTGTACTTTAATAGATAAAATAATTATATTTTAAAATTTTTGCAACAAAATATTTTCATTATAAATAAAATTATGCCCCCAATAATCACATAAAAGATGAAACTTTTTATAGCTCAGTGGAGAGGGAGTTTCTCTCGAAATAAATAGTCTCAGATTTTAATTCATACTACTAAAATTTCTAATAGACGTGAAAAAATTATGATATCTGAAAGAAAAAATTATTAAAAAAATCTCACAAAATGAACGTTGAGTAAATGGAGTTTAACTAAATTTATCTCAATTCAAACTTTAATTTTATAAATACAAGTCAATTTTGATTTGAACCAACAAAAATTTATTTGATTTCAAATTAATTTATGTACTGAATTGAGTTTAAATTTAAATTTAATTTTTTAATTTCAATATTTATTTTATAAATAGTATATATATTATTAAGGCGAGTATTTATATATTTGATTCTTCTTTAATTATATATTTTTTTAATTTTTACAACATAATTTTTAAATTTTTAAAAACAAAAATTTGTTGCACACTTGTATTCGCTAACATTTTTACAAAATTATACATATGTTATTAGTAATGGAATTTAAATAATTATAAATAATTAAATATTTTTTCAAAAGTTTTAAAAAATTTGAAATATGTTGTTTTTAAAAGACTGAAAAATTAAATTACAAATTTTGAGGAGTATGTATGTTATTATTTTTTATTAAAATAATATTCATTATGTGTAAATTGTTGTATTATTTTTTTTAATATCTAAAATATATAATTTTGATATATTAGACATTGAGTTAACATTATGAATTAAATTGTTTTTTTTTAATAACTTAGAAAAAATGGATTCAAATTCGTTAAAAGTGCGTGCCAACTTCCTTCGTGATTAGAAGATGATGCATAAAACAGGCGGCAGCGAAAATCAACATCGGCGAGACGACCACGTGCCCAGCGAGGATTTAAACACGTCGGTAGTAGTTGAAAAGACAAGATGACGTCACGAAGAACTGTCAACCGCTGATAGATGGACACGTAAGCCCGGTCGCTAGCGTTACGTGCAAGTTGGTCGCAGCCCACGTAAGCACGGCTTCTTGCACAAGTTGGGGGCAAGGGATGAGCTGTAGCGGGCCCATCGCACGTGCCTCGAGGGGACGCGTGGCAAACGATCGTTAGCTCGAGGGAAAGAGAGCCGCAAGTTGTAGCGTACATGGGCCCCGCACGTGTGCCGTTGTCGGCCAATACGGTGTCGGAGTTCCATTGCTCAATATTTTGTTTTTTTGTTTTTATATATTTTTTCAATATTTTGTCACTCTTGTTTTCCAAATTAAATTTTAAATCAAAGAAATTATTCTATCAATTCAACCATCTACATATTCATCAAATCAAATTAGCACAAGGGCGATGAACTAATTGAACCGATGAGCCGATTCAATTTGATTCAGAATTTTATTTAGGTCATATTTGATAGTACGTTTCATTCGATTTCAAACAAATTGTGTTTTTAGATGTCAAACAGGTCTAATTCATCGGATGAAGCTGAATTTATTTCATCAGTGTGAAGCGGCTTCTAGACCACGGAGCTGGAACCACCAAAAACATGATTTCAAGAGATTCTAGACTTCTAAATTAATATTTATCTAAACTTTAAATTCAATTTTATTTATTTTGAAGTTGAATCTATTATCAAATATGTCCTTAAAGTGATTTAATATTGAGAATTGGTTATAAATTTTAAATCAATTAAATAGTTTCCACAATTTCTTCATTTCCAGTAAAAAAAATTCAAATACCATCCAAAATCTCAAAATTAAGGGATAACATCACTCAAATTTTAATTTAAAAATTTTTCATTTAGGTTTATAAGTTTTTAAAAAAATTTATTTAAGTCTTATGAGTGGACCAAAATACTTTATATCTAAATGACAGAATCATAATTTTTTAACTAATAAAATTATATATATATTTACTCATTTATTTTTTTTCTCTTGAAAATCATAAATAAGAGTAAGAGAGAAATAGAGATAGGATTAAGAATGTAAATTAAGTTTATATTTATTTTTTCAGATCTTAGGTATGATATTGCACCTTATGACTCTGTTCATTGTAAATTTAGCAAAGAACTACAAAATTAAAGAATGACAATCAGAAATGCTATTAGATTTTAAAATTTAGTGGTCCTCATTAATTGAAAAAACTAATTAAAAAATTTATTGAAGTGACATGAGATTTAAGGAGATTTTATTTATGGAGCATTTTATTTAATTTTGTTGTACTATTATGTTATTTTATTTGAAAAAAATTAATTATTTGATTTAATAGTATGATTACATAATATTATTAAAAATTATAAAATTATCGCTTTAAGTTTAACTTTTGGATTGCACTCGAAATTTGGTTACATCTACATATTACTTTAATTATAATAAAGAGATGAAAGGTTAGATTAATTTTTATTATAATATTTTAATATAATGAACATTGAAACAAATAAATGATGATTTAAAAATTACATTTGTATATAGGTAATATTAATATGTGGATAGTATTGAAACAAATATCCTCTTAATTTATGAAAAAAATATTTTAATTCACTTATATAATTTATTGAATTAAAGTTATAAATCATAATTGACTAATTTATTTATTAATTATTAGAGTTGTATAATATGACTCTTAAATTAATTTAGAAAAATTATATTTATATTATTAAAATTTAATTATTTTATATATTTAAATATTAAAAATTTTATTGTTATATATTAACTATAAAAATTACTTGACGATTATAAATTTTACTATAAAGTTATTAATTTAACTTTCAAACTTAATATTTTCTTAATATATTTATAAATTTATATATTTTAATAAATGTAATACGATGTGAATATTTTTTTTTTTATAATATGATAGTGAATAATTTCTAAAAACTCTTGCCTTGTATTTTTTTTTTTTTAAAAATTGTTGCCTTATATGTTAATATATAACATGGTGTATGAATATCATTACATTTTTATGAATATTAATATAGAATTTATAATTTTTATATAAATTTTTAAGTAACATATAATATTAAAAATTTAAATATCGCTAGTTTTTTTTCCGTAAATTAGATGAAAGGATGGTGAGGCCGAGTCATAAAAATCACTCGTCAATGACCAGAAAAAGTTTTAATTAATGCATGATTAAGTGGTTTGGTGGAAAAAAATCCCTAAAGATCAGTGTACCACGTGTCAATAGGATAACGCGTTGGACAACCGTCAACGTACGGCTCACCCGGATCGCTTGGGATGGGATTGAAAAACGTCATTCTGTTGACACGTGTCCGTCAATCTCGGCAGTCGCGCCGGCCGTTCCGAGCCGTGGCGAAACGCGGCTACACCATTCCTTTCGCCACGTGTTGCTTTTGACCATGTAACTGACACGTGGCCTGCAAGGAAGGGGCACAATTGGTATTTTATCTTCTTTTGGACCTCAATGTTGAAGACCTATTCCCCTCTTAGCGTCTCTGTCTTTTCTCTTTTCTATGGATATTCCGTCCAACGCTTCCCTATCTTCCCTCTCCGTCTCTGTTGGGATCTTCCGGCGATCTTCCGGCGATTGGCTGTCGCTTCAGCTCTGTTGATTCTGTCCCGTAGATCGAGAAATCATCTTACCACTTGTTTATAAGATACTTTCTTCTTTCTCTTCCATTAATGGAATTTGAGTCGTTTTTCCAGTTTTCTTCAATCCGATGCTCCTTCTGCTTCGCCTTCCGTTGTATTCTTCGAGATGATTCGAAGATCTACGCTCATAGCTGAGATTCTCCGTCCAATCTTCTTTGACTGGTTTGAAACAGCACTTTTCTCCGTAGATTCATTATGGAAGCGGGATTGAGAGACGGAGAAGCAGAGCATCTGCTATCATTCAGAGCCAGGGACCTCCTCCGTAGATTTTCCGGCGGGTTCTCGCCGGAGGAGCTGGCGGAGGCAGCCCGTGGCGAATCCGACGAGATCGAGCTTGGGCTTTCCCTCGGCGGATGCTTCAACTCGCAGCCTAGGGAGAGTAGCAGGCTCGCTAGATCCTCCTCCATCCCTGCCTTTTTACCTTGCGAGTTTGCGCCGATGCTGGCACCGCTGGCACGGACGTGCTCGTTGCCGTCGGAGACGGAGGAGGACCTCCGGAGGAGGAAGGAGCTGCAGAGCCTTAAGAGGATGGAGGCGAAGAGGAAGAGGGAGGAGAAAAGGAGCTGCAAAAGAGCAGAAGAAAGATCCGATGAGGATACTGAAAACGGATCTACGGCGAAGATGAAGAGATTTTTAGTTGAAAACAGCGGCTCGCTGATTCCTGGAGTTGTTCCTGCTGGCCTGCCGAGATGCGTCGCCGGAGTTGTTCGGCCCTCATCCTCCGCGAAAAGCCCTTCGCCGGCATCACAGGCGTCAGCTGCTTCCCATGGAAGCAGTTCCACCGGCGGGTCTGAACTCGATAGCCGACAAAAACAAGGTATCTATATGAAATTTGGATCTAATTTCATCGGAGTTTTTGGGTTTTTATCGATTAGGGTTTCATCGCTCCATCCGGAACACAACTTTTGGGGGATATAATCGTTAGAGTTTCATCTATCACTACTATTGCTATCTTCTTCAGGCATTGAAGCGGCTGGATTCAGCTTGGTTGGTGAAGCTTCATCTCTTCCAATGAAGAATCTCAGCAACGGTTTTGAGGGTGGTCAGGGTTTCATGAGGAAGAATGGGGGTAAAGCCATTGTTGAGCTGGGGAGAAGCATGATGGAGGAGATGCCATGCGTGTCGACGAGGGGGGAAGGCCCCAATGGAAAGAAAATCGAGGGTTTCTTGTACAAGTACAGGAAAGGGGAGGAGGTGAGGATAGTTTGCGTCTGCCATGGGAGCTTCTTCACACCAGCCGAGTTCGTGAAGCATGGTGGTGGTGGGGATGTTGATCATCCTCTTCGGCACATAGTTGTGAGCCCTAGCCCTGCTGCCTTTCTTTGATATTAATGTTACTAAAGCAATTCTCTTTAGCTCAAGTTAGAAAACAAATTTTTGAAGAAAATTGTTTTCAGTTTTTCTTCTTGATCCATTTGGTTTGGATCAGAAGAAAGAAATGAGAGTTGCACTGCTGCTTTGTTTGTGTCACTTGATTGATATGAGTTGCGCTTGGATCTATGTGAAAGGTTGAAGTTGAATCCTTTAATTGATAAAAATTTCTGTTCTCCTTTGAATATGCTTTTGTTCTTCGGCTGTAGCTCTGAAATTTCGAATGTCTTCCTTGTCATTTAATGCAAAGCTGAGGACTTTTGAATTTATTATATTATTACAACACTTTAATGGTGCCAGTTTGCTATTTGTGACATGCATTGAAGTGTAAGATTGAAAGCTTAGTTCATCACTGTTTTCAAAATCTGCAAGCATACATGGTCCATTGATGTGAACAATGAATTTCATTTTTTTGTGGAGATTGGAAGTCAAGGAAAGTGGATGCGAGAAAGAGAGGAGAAATTTTTGCGTACACCGGTGCACGGTACACCAGCCCAATTAGCACACGACACATCAGCACGTCTGACCACTTTTATTCACGTGTCGTGTGTTAATTGGGCTGGTGTACCGTGCACCGGTGCACACAAAAATTTATCGAAAGAGAGAGAGCTAGAGACACCCAATGTCTTGGGGAGAGAAATTATTTTATTCGATCAGTTTGTCAAATCATAAATTCGAGAGCTAATGAGATGTTGCGTTTCATCGGAGGCGCTACAGCGCTAGCAATGTAAATCGCGTTCTAATCAAATGCTCGTTAGTATGAACATTAAAAATAATATTTATTTATTAAAAAAAAAGGTTAAATTTTTAACAAAGAAAGAAAAATAGGGTGCCAGACTCAAATCTCTATTGAGCATTGACAATTAATTTATTTATAAAATATTATTAACTAATTATTAATAAAATTAATTTTTTTTAAAAATAATTATTTTATATTTTTAATATTTAAATTTTTAATATTAAATATTAACTATAAAAATTATATAAAAATAATAATTTTTATTATATATATATATATATATATATTAATTTTGTGGTAAGTGTAATATGTATATTACATTTTTTATTTGAATTTTATAAATAATATGTGATATTAAATATTTGTGTTAAATATATAAAATACTTAAATTTTAATAGCATATATATGTTTTTTTTTTATAAAATTCTCAATTTGTAAGCAACTCAATTTAGAGTTTTGCCATAAAGATGCTGTTCTTTCCTAAATTTTAAATTTAATGTAAGTGCTACTATAATGCTATATATATATATATATATTTATGTGCGCTGATTAATTTTTTTTTTTTGATGTTTCGCGCTAATTAAATTTTACACTAGATAAAAGTAAAGTTTTAGTTGATTGAAATCAAATAAAATAAGTTTGTAAATAAATATATAGTATCAACAAAATTTAAATTATATTATAAATATAATTTTATAAAATTATATTTTATAAGTAAAAGGCTAAATTTACTTAAATATATATTATTATTATTATTATATATTTTAAAATGTAAAATTTTACTTAAATAAATATATATGTTTGATGTTGTTTTGACTATGAAGTATGTGCAACACCTTTTAGTTCAGCTGCGTCTCCTTTTATTTCTTATGATTTAGTTATTTAAAAGAACAGTGTACCTTAAAACATATAAAAAATGATACTTCTATAAAAAATTTTAATATTATTTACACCTGAATTCAACGTCGCATCCCAGCCATACACTTGGTATCCATAAACTTATTCAACTTTGTTATCTGCTATCATACAGGAGGTTTTGTTTTATCGGTTACGATGTTTGACTAATCATGCTTTATCTGTACAGATTTCGAATCCCAGCCACGAGGGTTCAGCACCTTATAACCTCGACCATGATGTTTAGGCATCCGCGCACTTTCCAATAATATTGGGCACGATATTTGTTTATCGGTTCACTGCCTCAATCCAGTGAAGACTGCCATGTCAGCACAGCTTCCACTGGTACTAACTCTCACTAGTCACACAAATCAAGGGCCCTAGTGCTCTTGCCACTATCAACGATTTTCTCAGAGCCAGCAATAGTGGGGCCAGTAATATGGATCCGGTGGCTATAATATTCCAATAGCATGGAGACGAAGAATACAATATTCCAATCTGAAAAATCCGTTGAACTCCACTACACTTTATCTATAAATACCTCTAGGTGAAGTTCTAGAGAGGACGGATAATACAGGACATTAAAAATTCCACCTAAGACTAGAAAAGAATCAAATTCCTCCGAGAACCATTGAGAATGAAACTTGTATTCTTCTCTATTCCTATATTAGTTCTTTAACTAAATCTTTTTAAATTTTAGTGAAATACTTCTCCTTAACTCTCTGATGGACGTAAAAGAAGCTATTTCTGAACCATCATAAATCTCTGTGTATTTTTCTGGATGATTGCTATTTCTCTGATACTGAAATTCTGAGCTAGAAATATTGCATACCGTTAATTATCAACACTCCGTCTCTTTTCTTCAATATATCATATGAAATATCTTTATTATAAAACATTACAAAAAAAAAACAATAATATAAAATAAAATTAAGTGCTAAAAGCATACTTTTGCTATTTACGTTTTATAATTTACTTCATTTTATTTTTTTATTAATGTTTTTATTTTATAATATTTTATATTAAAAATATACTGTATTATATATATTTTTAAAAGTTACTTTTCTCTTCTTTTTTTTATATGGCTTGAGCTGCTATGTTCTTCTAAAAAGTTAAGCCATGAAAAATATAAAGAGAAATCATTGAACTCGAAGGCATTGCACATGTTACAAAATTGAAATGATGTCATGCGTATATATTTATTTAACAAACTTTTATATTTGAAAAAAATATAAAATATATGTAAGCAAATTAAATTTTTTAATAATAAAATGTCATGATTGATTCGATAAGTTTTACGCTGGCTGTCGACTGCCTAACGCAACCCTCCGTGTTTCTCATCCGGGACTTGGAACCCGGCAAAGGCGCGTTTTTAATAATAAAATATAATTTAATAAAATTAGTCAACCCCACTCAGTGGGATAAAAACCTAATCATTATTAATGCATATTATAAATAAAATTATATTTATAATATAATTTAAATTTTATTAATATTATATAATTATTTATAATTTTCATTTTATTTGATTTTAATCAAGTCAAATTTTACTTTTATCTTCTAACATCTCGTAGTCCAAATATAAAATATTATCCACTTTGACTTTAGGGAATTGCGATTTAACTACAGAATTTTTAATCATTAGCCTCACATTTTTACACTTTTTCATGTAGAAGTATTGTCTGCTTTAGCTTTAGGGAATTGTATAACTTGAGTACTTTTTAGGATGGGCTAAATATTATTTGCTTTAGCTTTAGAGAATTGTGTAATTTGAGTACTTCTCAGGAGGTCGTCCATCCTAGTATTACTATAATCCAAGCACGACTAATTACAGAGTTTCTCATCATTAGCCTTATAATTTTGCCTGAAAAGGCGCATCTACTGTAATATTCCGAAAATTTAGATTTTGATGTGTATTATAAATTAGAATTATATGTACAAATTTGGGTGATAAATGATATTTATGGTATTTTAGTATAGAAAATATAGAAAAAATTTTGGGTGATACTTTTGATTTATTTGATCTTCAAAAATGACCAAAAAAGAATGATAAAAAAATATTAGATGTAGAAATAATTTTTATAAGATCTAGTATTTATTTAAAAATATTAAGAGAAATAATAGAAAATTATTTTCTTGATTTAAATTTGAATTTATTTAAAATATCATAATTTATTTGGATATTTATTAATTTAAAATTCTCGTGAGAATATCTATCAAAATTGGAGATATTTAAGGGATATAGTTATGGGTTAAAGAATGGTTTGTAATTATTATTTAAAATTTGAATTTATGAGATTTAATTATCCCTTAATTTTAGTCTTGGAAAAAATACCAGATTTACCCTTAGATTAAGTTATTAGAGAAAATAATATTTCTCTCCTCTCACATATCGATTCACCTTCTCTCCCAATTCGTAACTGCTGGCGCCGGCCCTAGCCCCGTCTTTGGCCGAAAATGAGAGGGAGAGAGAGAGAAAAGAGAGAGAAGAGAGAATTAAAGATAAGAGGCATCACAACTTTTCTCCATCGAATTGGCAACTATGGAAGAATAATTTTAAAGATTTGGATGAAAAGGCGAGAAGAATAAAAGGAAAAAAAAGAAAATATTTTCATGATTTCACGAGATAGGAGATCTCTCTAACTATTCTAGCTTTAAATTAATCAAAGATAAGAATTCGTATAATTTGATTTATAATAATTTGACAAGGATTGAATAAATTTATGATTTAATTATTTATAAAATTCTATTTTATTGTATTGCTAATATTTTTCTTCATGTTTATGACAGTAAATTTTGTTTATTGCTTAAATTATTTTATTAGAGAAATTTGTTTAGATATACGCACGATTATATTTTGCTGGAATTTTTCTATTTCGAATCTGAGCTTTGTAGCATTATTTTGGGGTATTAAACGATCTTGGATTTTGATAAAAATTGATGGTGAGTTAGATCTTGAAGTTATCTACAACTTTCGTGAAGAACTTTTTGATTAATTCTGAGTAAAAAGTGTAATTTCAGTGTCATTAGTAAAATCTAATAGAAATTCAAATTTTCTGACTGAGTTTAGTTCATAGGGATTTGGTGTACCAAATGAATTCAGATTGATATGAAACTTTATATGAAGATAGAGGACATATTATACTACAGTGTTTATATTGAAATCTTCTTTTAAAAAGTTCATTTTTGATAAAAGTTTACTGGAGGAACTTGGCATAAAAATTTATTTGTTTTGAAAGAGTTTATAATCATATGTTGATTAAATGGAGATTTCTTATATTAAATGATTACTATTAAATATAAATTTAGAGATTATTAGATTATTTGATTGTTTATCTTATTTATATAATATTTTTATTAATTAGCCTAAAAATATATATTTTATTATTAGAAGTCCAAATAATTGAGTTACTTTAGCAGAGATACTAGTTATTATTTTTAGAAAAATTGGACTTATAAAATCAATTTTAAATATTATGAGATATTGAGGATTGATGATTTAATTAGTTTCTAATAAATTTGTTGTTTAAAACTTATGCTAAATAGGTTTATTAATAGATAATTTGATTCGAATAGTGATGATATTTTTATAATCATAGAGTGATAAAAACGTGAAATTGGAATTGATCATGATTCAAATTGATTCACTTTAATATGAGGTTCAAATGTAGATTATAGTATATTATTAGCTCTAATCATACTCTCATCAAACTTTGATTGATGTTTCACAAATTATATGTGGAGAGTTAATGATCTTTATTAATTTAAATTAAAATATTTTTGAAAATATCATGATTATTTTTATTGGTGATTACTAGATTACTATAGAAATTTGATTCAAATAGGAGAGATAACTTAAAATTAAATTATCGAGATTAAGATGTACAAAGTGGATTGTGAAAGTTGGATAATATATAGTGCATGCAAATTATTATGAATTAATTGCTAGCTCGATTTGTTTATTCAATAAAAAGATAAATATATAATATAATGATATGCAACTTTTCCTTGACTGTGACACCTAAGGGAGGACAAGTGTACGAACTTGTCGTCATATTCGATGTGAATATATTGACTTGTGTTTGTAACACCTACGGGAGAGCAAGTGTACGGACTTATCGTCACATTCGATGAGAATATATTGACTTGTGTTTGTGACACATACGGGAAGACATGTATACGGACTTATCGTAATATTTTATGTGAATATATTAACGGGCGATTGTGACACCTATGGGAGAACAAGTGTACGGACTTGTTATCACCTTCGATGTGAATATATTGACTCGCGACTGTGACACCTACGGGAGGGCAAGTGTACAAACTTGTTGTCACCTTCGATGAGAATATGTTGACTTGTGTTTGTGACAGCTACGAGAGGGCAAGTGTACGGACTTGTCGTCACATTCAAAGATATAATATAATATTTAGGCAAGCGTATGAGCTTGCTATGTGACTAAATTTATAATCAAAATTTTAAATGCGATAATGGATTAAAAATAAAATATGATTTCTATGGGATTATGCACTTGCCTCAGCTCAAGCATATGATATATAGGCGCGACGACGTCCATTGCCATTTTGGGCCGGGGGTGAAAACTCCCAAAACTGATTAAGGACCTCACATTTTAGCCATTATAAGCCATCGCCTACGGAGCCAGGGGATGGCGATCCCCAAATGTGTAAAAAGAAGCTGAGGCATAATACAAGAAATCACAAAACCAAAAGGGTAAAATAAATTAATTAAAAATGAACTTACTCGTTAATCATATTTTTATATTTGTTCTATTATCATATTTACATTATAATTATTAGGCAAATCATGTTGCACTTGTTTATGTTTAGTATTCATATTGTGTTAATTATCTATCATGTATTTATATTGTTCAACTGTTCATAAGAAACTCATGATATACATGCTCATTTATTTAATAATACTCATATTATGAATTCTTATTTGATATTTTCTGTTATATAATTTAAGTACGCATAAGTATCATAGTTATTGCTATCATATTATTTATTCATTTGATATAGGTTCATGAATATTACTGTATGTAATCATTTTCTTAAATCTCAAAATAATAAATTTGTGATCATGAAACTTTATTAAATATTTTATGTGGTCCATAGCTAGTTAATATCTCATACTGAGTTCTATTGGTGGACTGACACCTTCTTGGCAATATTTTTATAGGTTTAGCACGAGCATAAGAGACATGGGTGAGAAATAATTAGAAGATTATTTTAGATTATTTGTGTTTAAGATTTTATATTTATTTATGGTGTAATATAGTAATTGTATATTGAGGACAGATTTATATTAAGATATAATTGAATTATTTGAATATAAAAAAAAAATTGGGTTACGACCGTGGTAACGCCGAGGTCGTTATATCTACCATTTGAAATTACGTGTATTTATAGCCACATTTTAACTCAGTGATTTCTTTTTTTTAGAACATCACCTGATAATCACTTCCTGTCCTTTTTGGCCACAGACGTCATATACTAATGTAAATTTAATGGGTAAATATCAATTTTTTATTTCATTGTTCATATTTAATATTAAAAAATTGAACATCAAATATATAAAATAATTATATTTTAGTTATAAACATATTGATTATTAAATATATTTATAAAAATTTTGTCAAGGCTCAAGGGAGAATTGTGTCCTGCGCCTTTTTTTCTCTCTCCGCAGTTTCTTCTCCCTCAGCTTAAACCTTTTTATTAAAAAAAATATGGAATTAGTTTTGTGCCTTCAGTGAAACACGGCAATGTCTCATTAGCTCTCAAATTTATGACTTAACACACTGATCAGCTGTAATAATTTCTCCTAGCCAATAACCTTGCTTTAGACAGGGTTTTCAAAACCGGACCGGACCGGGCGGTTCGATTGGTTCAACCGGGAACCGGCCCAAGGTCCGGTCTGGTTCAACATTAGAACCGAAATCAGCTAAAAAGTAAAAACCGGGTTGAACCGGTAAAAACCGGTCCAACCACCAAACCGAACAAACCGGTCAAACCGGAATTATTATTTGAGTTTCTTATTTTATTTTTATACATTGATATTTGAGCATTAATATTTTAATATTAATATTATATTTTGAATAATAATTTTTTATATAATGGATGTTTAACTGATTTATTAATTTTTTCATGAATTTATTTCGAATTGTTATAAAAGAGAGTATTTTAAATGACAAATTGACAAAAAAAATAATTGTATTCATTTTGTTTTGTTTTTTTAATTTTTTATACATTTTTTGTGGTAGTAAATTTTTTAAATTGGTTGTATTATTTTTTTTCAAAATATTTTTTATCATATTTTAAAAATTAGCCTCACATTTAGAAAATTTATATTTAATTATGATGTAGTTATTAAGTCATCCGGTTGAACCACGGTTCAACCGGTTGAACCGATAAAACTATGAACCGGTCGATTGACCGGTTCGATCTTCGGTCCGGTTTTGAAAACCTTGGCTGAGAGAGAGAGAGAGAGAAGAAGTTGCTTTCTTCATTAATTCCTCCAACTCCATTTTTTTAATAATAAAAAAAAATTCATTTTTTCACTATTATTATTATTTGCCTTGTCTTCATATTCTCTCCATCGTCCTTCTTTTGCTGCCATTGCCATGCTCTCCTAAATCTGCTGTGAGCCATGCACCTTTCTCCCACAGCTTTCATTTTACCCTCCAGCTATTCCCTTCTCTCCTATAGCAAAACCTGACAGAGAGAAGACGTGACAGAGAGAGAAAGAAAGAGAGAAAGAGAGAAAGAGAGAAAGAGAGAAATAAAAAGTGGAGTGGAGAAGGTGAGCCAGGTGGCGTCCACAAGTGATCTCGGTGTGAGACGCCAGTGGTGGTTTTGCGGCTCGATGGCATCGATGGCCGAGCTAGTCGTGGAACGCAGCAGGCGGACGTGCGGTTGTACGCAGGTAGAAAATATAATTAAGAAATTTGTATGGTATATATATTATATTATTATATGATATTATAAATATATATGTATAATTATGTTATAATACTTCTTTAATTACACAGAGGATTAAAGAAATATAAAGGTGAAACAAATGTTCTTTGAAGCTTTCGGAATCACACTCGAATCAATTCATCGAATTAAAGTAAGAGAGTCAATTTGATATGACTTATTTGTTGATTGCTCATGCGTTATTTTACTATTATCTTTATTATTCATTTATGACTGTCATGTTGTTACTATATTGTTGATATAGTGTTCAACATGTTATTATACTATAATTCGTTGTACTGTTGTTAACTGGAATATTACGTGTAGTGTATATTGTAATGTATTGCTATTAAATAATTATTGTTGCAATATATGATTGATGTTACTGTGACTAATTAATTTATTTTACTATTACTAAAATGCTGAATTCTGATCCGAAAAGAAAACATGAGTTGCGAGGTACTTTAAGATGTTGTCTATCCTAGCTCGAGCTTACTGATATTATTTGTAATAATCCGCTTAAGAAAATACCTGTTAATATTCATATATATATATATTATGAATCTAATATAAGTACATTTGTTATCTGAGAACTCCAAAAAAATTATTTTAATAAAATATATATTTATTGAAATCTTCTCCTCTGCCTTTCTCCCACCTTCCCACCCACCAATGGTCCCGCCCTATTAAATTTACATTCCCAACCACCAACTACTACCCACCAACGGTCCCGCCCTAATAAGTTCACCTCTGGCCTCAGAGCCCTTAGATAGAATCCACAACCACGACATCATTAGCCCATCTTGGTGTGCCTCTCCTTTAGCGGCGAGTCTCTGCTAGATAAGAATTCTGGTCTTACTAAGTTTAAATTATATTCGGTGATTTTTCTTGTTAACTCAATTGGATTAGTGATTAACCTGTTTAAACATATGTCGACCCAGTTAACCCGTATCAAACACCGATAAATCTATGTAGACCCATAAACCCTGAGTTAACCCGTTTGACACAAGATAACCAGAATCGACCGTTACATCTGAGTTAACCCGTTACATCTGAGTCAACTGATTTGACTTGAGTCAACCCGTTTGATCCAATTCAGCCGGTTTGACCTGAGTTAACTCGATTGACCCATTAACCTGAACTAACTCAGTTTGACCCAAGTTAACCTGGTCTGACCCATTTTTCCTGGTTTGACCAATTTTAATCCACTTGGCTTATCTGACCTATTTAGCCTATATAATTTAAGTCAATATTTTGAACTATTAAACTCAATATTGATTATTCATATTGAATTTAATCAGGGAACACGTCATCCACCAGCAAATTAATACCATCTCTCATCCAGGTTTTGACTTTCACTGAACTTAGAACATTGTGATTATTAAATTAAAATAACTAAATATACAAAATGATATCAATTATATTCTGTGAGTAATATTCTGCATATTCTGTATGACTTTATGCCGATATTCTGTTGGGCTATATGTCGAGATATTATACTGGGTTACATTAGACCCATGTATACTGAGATATATGATATTATGATGTGCTGGGATCTCGGTGGTTGACGAACCACCTTCTGGATGCGTGACGATGTGTGGGCGACGTACTTGCATTCTGTTATTTTGATGTCACACTGGTGATATATCTGATAAATCTATTGTCACACTGATGACGTATATCTGTGGATTCTGATCCTTCATCATTATAAAATTTATACATATTAATATATATGCATAGTATGAAATATGATAATATTGTAAGATGACAAGTTGATATTACAAGTTCAGCTGATATTCTGATCTGTTATTAAATTGAGCTAAAACACCTCACCTGGCCTATGGTAAGGTAGAGGTTATTTTCTCGGTCTTCGTGACTAACAGCTTTTCAGGTAAATAATCTGTTGTCAGGAGAAGACTGTAAAATCTCAGAAAATATGTTTCTTTACATCCCGTATGGTCCTACCGATATTTACCCTTATCCAGTTTAATTGCTTTACCTTTAAGTTTTCTAATTTAAGATTACTCTGGGTGACTTGCTTAGTGTTCAAACTTATGTAACTCTGTTATGAAATGAATAAAAATGTATTTTTCTTATAATTTGTTCTGTGATTTTGACTGTAAGTCTTCTCTTATTTTATGAATAATTAGTCCTCAAAATGAGGGTGTGACAGGTTGGTATCAGAGCATAGGTTATAAGTAACTTTAGACCTACTTTAAAATTTTTACCCACCCATTGACATTGTGCATTTGATTTCAGGAAAGACTCAGTTACCCGCCTTATTGAGTTTAAGATGAACCATAACATTCCTATGGCAGCAATCTTGACCAACTCTAGTTCCTTTTTGAATGGATTAGATACTACCGAAAAAGTAAGACCACCCCTGAGGAGACCAAACAACATATATTGACAGCCTTACCCTCTTATTGGGATAGAATCAAGGCCTCAATGATTGAGATTTCTCGACTGGATCACCTACTCACTGCCTTAGTCGCCATGGAAGCCTATTACCGAGATAATTGGTCTACATTTCACCATTATGAGTCACCAAATAATTCAGTGGAGTTAGAACTAAGAAAAACCCAGATGGACACAGACCAAAAGTTACCCATCACATCCAAACCTTCAAGCAGCTTTTCAAAGCCAACAAACCTCGAGTTGACTCTTGCAACTCCAACTCCCCGTAAGGAAACTAAGGAGACGTCAGCTCTCATCAAGAGTCCTTTTACCCAACCGAAAGAGAATCCTGAACCAAGCCCTGCCTCATCTTCAAAATCTTAGTGTACCCAAACTCAGTTGCGAAAATTTTGCAGTCTATTTCTCTAGCATTTAATAGTATTTTCTAAATAAAGTGTTAGTTTTATGTGCTTACATATATTATTTACCAGGTGAAAATGAAATCTCAAACTGATTCTCTACAAAATCAAATAAATGAAAATAGGGAGAATAATATATGATCTCTAAAGATGCACTGTATATGCATTTTCAAAAGGAAAAATCACCCCAGTTTGTGGGAGGTCCAGATCCTCTGGCTGCGGAGGAATGGATCGATCAATTGGAAATAATTTTTGAATTTATTGAGTGTCCTGATGACAAAAAGACTGATTTTGCTTCTTATATGCTGACCAGTGAAGGTCGTAAATGGCGGAAGTCCCAACTCAATATTGAATTTAAATATCTTAAACATGTTCCTTGGGAAATATTTCGTGATAATTTCTTTCATCAATATTTTTATCCTGCAATCAAAGAAAAGAAATTACGTAACTTCATTCATTTGAAGTAAGGTTCCATATCTGCCATGGAATATGAAGCTGCATTTACTGCTCTTTCTGATTATGCACGTCATTTAGTTGCCGATCTATGAGAAAAAGCAAAAAAAGTCGAGGTTGGTCTGCGAAAGGATATGAGGATTTACGATTATGCTGAATTATATCAAAGGGCCTTGATCGCAGAACAAAATATTAATGAAGATTGAGAGTGGCGTGAATGGAAAAAGCACCGTTATGAGCAAGTTAAGAGACATGAGGAAAGTTTTGAGAAGAAAAAGAAGGAAGAAGGAATGCCAACAGATAGTAGTGTGAAGTGTCAAAATTGTGGAGATCATCATCCTAGTTTTAAATATCGTAAGAGTACTAGAGCTTATTTTAGATGTGGTAACAAAGATCATTTTGTGAAAGATTATTCAATGATACCGAAGCCTAATTCAAATTCTAGGTCACAAACTCAAGCTCGAATTTTCTCCTTATCCAACTTGATCGTTACAGGTACGACCTATATTTCAGGATTATCTGCACAAGTATTATTTGATTCTGGATCTACATATTCAGTTATCTTGCCTGAGTTTGTAACTTCTGTAAAAATTTTATTTAAAATGTTAGACACACCTTATACCGTAAATACAGCTTCAGAAAAAATTTTGACTAGAAGGATAATATACCCAAATTGTGAAATATACAACGGAAATCACATCTTTCCCGCAAACTTGATTGCCCTTGTTATAAAGGATTTTGACATACTATTAAGAAAGGACTGGTTATCAACTTGGCATGCTAAGATTGATTGTGCTGCTAAGAAGATAAGTTTTTCTATTCCTGAAGGAGATTTAATCTTTTTCGAAGGAAAGAAAGATGTCTTACCTATTATATCTTTTGTAAAATGCCAAAAGTTGTTAAAGAAAGGATGTGAAGCTTATTTAACTTACATTGAATTGACACCAAAGAGCGAAATCAGAATAGATGGAATAAAAATTATTAGAGAATTCATAGACATTTTACCAGAAGAACTTTCTGGATTACCGCCAGAGAGAAAGGCTGAATTTATTATAGATACTATCCCAGGATCTGCCCCTATATCAAAGGCGCCCTACCGAATGACACCTAAAGAACTAGAAGAATTGAAAAGATAATTACAAGAGATGCTTAATCTAAGATTTATTCGACCTAGTGTGTCTCCTTGGGGTGCTCCTGTATTATTTGCCAAAAAGAAATATGACTCTTTGAGATTATGTATTGATTATCGGGAGCTGAATAGGATTACTATAAAAAACAAATACTCATTGCCTAGAATAGACGTTCTTTTTGATCAGTTGAAGAATGCTAAGGTATTTTCAAAAATTGACTTACGATCTGGCTATCATCAACTACGCATTCGAGCACAAGATATTTCAAAATCTGCCTTTCGAACAAGGTATGACCATTATGAGTTTGCAGTCATGCCTTTTGGATTAACTAATGCTTCTGCAGTGTTCATGGATCTTATGAACCAAATATTTCAACCTTACTTGGATAAATTTATTATTGTGTTCATCGATGACATACATATATATTCCTCTAGCGAAGAAGAGCATGAAAAACATCTAAAAATTACTTTGAAGACACCGAGGGATAAGAAATTGTATGCCAAGCTCAGCAAATGTGAATTTTGGTTACAACAAGTGGCATTTCTAGGGCATATAATTAGATCATCTGATATAGCTGTACATCCATCCAAAATTTAGGCTATCACTGATTGGCCAAAGCCTCCAACTGTAACTGAAGTAAGAAGTTTTTTTGGTCTAGCCGGATATTACCGAAGATTCGTAAAAGGATTTTTGAAGATCGTCATACCACTCACTCAATTAACTAAGAAGACTGTAAGATTTGAGTGGTCAAAAGCCTGCGATGAAAGTTTTAGAAATTAAAAAGACGTCTTGTTACAGCCCCTATCTTAACTATTCCCTCAATGTCCCAAAACTTTGTTGTTTATAGTGATGCCACTCGGAAGTGGTTAGGGTGTGTGCTGATGCAAAGTGGAAAAGTTATAGCTTACGCTTCTAGTCAATTAAAGAACAACGAAGTCAATTATCCAACGCATAATTTGGAACTGGGTGCATTTATCTTTGCACTTAAAACCTGGAGGCATTATTTATATGGAGTAAAATGTGAAATATTCACAGATCACAAAAGCCTGAAGTATATTTTTACTCAGAAGGAATTAAATCTAAGACAACGAAGATGGTTGGAGTTATTGAAAGATTATGATGTAGATATTCAATATCATCCGAAAAAAGCTAATATAATTGCGGATGCACTCAGTCAAAAATCTATAAGTAATACATTTACTGATCAGGTGGCACTTATTAAAGAAATAGAACAACTACAGTTAGAGACCCAAATAAGTGATAATAAAGGATTGCTTGCTCATCTTTGTATACAACTAAATCTACATGAAAAGATCAAAATAGCTCAGCAAGAAGATTCAGAGATTGCTAAGATAACTCAGAGCATAATGAAAGAAGGTAATATAGAATTTATGATAAGATCTGATGGTATTCTTCGATTTCGGAATCGAATCTATGTTCTTATCTCCCGAAAGCTTAAAAAGAAAATTCTTAGTAAAGCACATAGTGCAGGATATTCAATCCACCCTGGAGGGACTAAAATGTATCATGACTTATGAGAGCAATTCTGGTGGCCAAGAATGAGAAATGATATTACTGAATTCGTAAGTCATTATTTAGTTTGCCAAAGAGTTAAAATAGAATATCAAAGACCAGGAGGATTGCTTCAACCTCTAGAGATTCCTACTTGGAAATAGGAGCATATCACTATGGATTTTGTTTGTGGGTACAAAAATCTAAAAGATTCGATGCTATCTGGGTAATCGTAGACCGGTTAACAAAGTCTGCCCACTTTTTACCTATCAAAATGACTCATCTTCTTGAACACTTAGCTAAATTATATATTGATGAAATAGCACGACTTTATGGGGTACCTACATCTAATATATCAGATAGAGACCCACGTTTTGCCTCAAGACTGTGGGCTAGTATTCAAAATGCCATGGGAACGAAACTTAGTTTCAGTACAGCATATCACCCAGAAACGGATAGACAATCAGAAAGAACAATTCAAACCCTTGAGAATATATTGAGAGCCATGGACTTTGGAGAAAATTGAAAAAAAAATCTATCTTTAGTAGAATTTTCATATAATAATAGCTATCATGCAAGCATCAGGATGGCTAAGTATGAGGCTTTATATGGCAGGAAATATTGATCACCTTTGTATTGGGATGAAGTTGGAGAAAGAAGAATGCTAGGACCCGAGATCATTGAAGTCACTTTGCAAAAGATCAAAATAATTCGAGAACGACTTCTAGCAGCCCAGAGTAAACAAAAAGCCTATGCTGACACAAGAAGACATGATATTTATTTTGAGATTGGGGAGCATGTATTTCTAAAGGTATCTCTAAAGTAGGGCATCTATCGATTTGGTGTTAAAGGCAAGCTTAAACCAAAGTACATTGGTCCTTTTAAAATCATCCGCCTGGTTGGAAAGTCAGCATATGAGCTTGCATTATCTTCAGAACTAGCAGGAATTCATAATGTTTTTCATATCTCATCATTAAGGAAGTACGTAGCTGATCCGAATCACGTACTAATATAAACCGCTAAACATACAACCTGATTTATTTTATGAGGAAAAATCGGTTAAAATTCTTGATCGAAAGGAGAAGATACTTCGGAAGCGAACTATTCTGATTGTGAAAGTTTTATGGAGAAATCATCAGGTGGAAGAGGCAAGTTGGGAGACGGAAGAATCAATGAAGGATAAGTACCCATATTTGTTCAGGTAAATTTGGGGGACCAAATTTCTTAAGTAGGAAAGAATGTAATAATCCGCTTAAGAAATACCTGTTAATAAAAATATATATATATATATATATATATATATATATATTCTGAATCTAATATAAGTACATCTGTTATCTGAGGACTCAAAAATAATTATTTTAATAAAATATATATTTATTGAAATCTTCTCCTTTGCTTTTCTCCCACCTTTCCACCCACCAACGGTCACGTCCTATTAAATTTACTTTCCTAACCACCAACTACCACCCACCAATGGTCCCGCCCAAATACATTTACCTCTCCCTATAAATAGGTCCTAGAGCCTTCAGATAGAATCCACAACTACTACATCGTTAGCCCATCTTGGTGCTCCTCTCGTCCAACGGCGAAACTCTGCTATAATTAATTGAATAATAGATGCGAAACTTAATATGTATATTATGAAATTATTTTATTTACTATTATTTGTTGTAATGTTGATTATTTTCATAGTGTTGGTAAAAGTTGAGTTCAATAAAACTCACCTCCTATTGTTTTTATAAATACACCACAATTACTACAGGGAGGTGTGTAAGAGAAATCACCTGATTAGCAATAGTTATGGATGTTTGAGACCATAATTAATCTAAGGAACATTTTGGTAGTATTGTAATTGATGTTTTGGACATTATTCTAATATTTTGGATTGTGCTTTTGTCGTCACTTGGATCGAGTTAGGTGTGCTACTTAGTTCATTTTATTACAGACATAATTTAAAGACAAAATTAAGTAATCTTAGAAATAATTTTCCCTAAACTATCTTGTGGCACCTGACTTAGCAACTGATTCGCTATATGATTATTATTTTAACAGATCATGACGTGGAAATATAGAAGGTAGGTTTTAAAAATTATAGAATAATATCAAGTAATTCATAACTTTAAAAATAACATATAGTTCTTTACCTTTGACACATTAATTAGTCCGTCATTTTGTTAAAACTTCTATTAAATATAATTAAAATAACTATTTTATCTTGCTTTTATTCTCTCTCTCTTTTACTCCCCTGCCTTCTCTGTGAATATTTATAAAGAGAAAATGATATTTTAGTAATTGGGTAAATTAAAATATATTTAAGTAGTAATTTTTTTTTTAAACAAAATTGGCGGATACTGTTAAAAAAAAGGCTAAGTAAACAGTTTAAAAAAATGAACGGACTCAAAAGCTAATTGTTAAAATTATGAATTGATTTTAATATTATACATTAATTTGAGGACCTGCATGATATTTACCTTATGATTTAATATGGTTGTCAATTTTTTATTTTTTGTCTTTAGTGTAGAACCTAATGATTAATGTAAAAATATCTTTTAATATTAATATTTTATAAAAAAATGTTTTTTAATAATTTTGTCTTATACGCATAGAGAGAGGTTTCTTCCAATGAAATAAACAAGTCAACAGCGCAATCCTTGCAGCTCTGGAAGCCATCGTTCTCCATTTCAAGCAGCGGAGCATGAGACCTCTCGATCTTCTTCCCTTTCTCGCCTTGATTCTCTTGCTTTACCTCTCCCTCGATCTCTTCCGGTTCCTGAAGAGGTCATGGTGGGATCCCCTCAGATTAGCGAAGGCGATGGCGGCGCAGGGCATCAGAGGTCCTCCGTACAAGTTCTTCCACGGCAGCACGTCGGAGGCCTGCAAGATGATAGCGAGCTCCGTCGCCAGATCTATGGATCTTTCTGATCACAACATCGTCCCCAGAGTTCAGCCCCATTTCCATTCATGGATCGATCGGTACGGTAAGAAAATGATCGATCGAGCTCCGATTCGAAATCTGAGATGAAATTCAGCGATCGATCTGATTATTGATTGATCGAGACAGGGAGGAACGTTCTCACGTGGCAGGGGCCGACGCCGCGGCTGGTGGTAGGAGAGCCGGAGATGGTGAAGGCTGTTCTGTGGGACAGGGACGGAGCTTACCCTAAATACGAAGCTCCGGAGTTCATGAAGAAGCTGCTCGGCGACGGGCTCGTGACGACCAAAGGGAAGAAATGGGTGAAGAAGAGGAGATTGGCGGTTCACGCCTTTCGTTCTGAGAGCATCAAGGTGAACAGTTCATTTAGGTCCCTAAACGAGTCGAGCTCGACCCGCGAATTGATTACGAATGCATTTTTTTCTATATATATATATATATATATATATATCTATTAAATAATTTAATTTGAGTCGATTCGCATTTATGTGGGGGTGATTTGTTTTAATTTCAGGGGATGATTCCGGCAATTGTGACTGGAGTGGAGGCCATGCTCACAAAATGGGTTGAACTAGAAGGGAAGGAGGTGGATTTGTTCAAGGAATTCAGTATTCTTGCATCCGATATCATTTCAAGAACTGCGTTTGACAGCAGCTATTCCGCAGAGAAGGACATCTTCATCAAAATGGATGAGCTCACTGCCATTGCTGCAAGAAATTTTCATATTGTGCGACTCCCATTCGTTAGGTATATTGTCATTATCAATTCAATTCTGCAAAATATGCTAAAGTTATTAGGAAAATTTACAAATGTGATTCACTGTTTTAGTCATACATTCATGCACATATTTCAATATTTATGCCAACCGCATAATGCATTACTCGACTTTTTACTTCAAACAATGATTGAATTATGATTGTTGACTTGGGATCCGCAAGGCAGCATCCGGAGCGTACACGTGAAGGCTTCAATGGACCCAATCCTTGCGACGCAGGCCAGAGGTGCGAGGCGAACGGCAGACGACTTCCTCAAAGCCGAATAACCACCAAGCTGAATAACCCTCAAGCCGAACAACCCTCAAGTCGAACAACGGGATTCAAAAAAAGTACACAGAATGACCCCTCACATTCCATTAAAGAGGTATGGCCAGCCCCAAGTGCCGTACATCTGTGCCAACATGGCCGCCAATCTGTGAGATAGGGAAGACTGCCTTTGAAGTGCCCTCCCTAGGCCATCCTCCACACGTCAGCATCAGGAAAAAATTCAGACTATAAATTGTAATGTAATAGGAGAAAAAGGGACTTTTTAGGCCTTCATTTTGTCTCCGAGAATCCCCACTGTATCCAATTTTTTGACTAGTGAATCCTCTTCGAAGCAGCCCAGAGAGAGGTGCTGTGGTTTTCCGCATTACCGGTTTTCACGTAAAAAATCTTGGTCTCACTTTTTGCTTTTAATAGTTTGGTGCCCTCACGGAGGACCGAATTCTGCCAACCTCTCATGGAACAAACCCGTGCTGAAACATCAGCCGCCGCCGAACAACAGGCGCCAGCCGCCCCCCCAACCAGACGACTCTGCAAATGACCGCCAACTCCAGGCCCTTACACAAGCGGTGGCCACACTTTTCCAAACCATGAACTCCTTCCTCACCAACATTTCAGCCCTCCTCCAGCGGCAGAGGCCACCCCTTCCGCTGGCACTCCCGCTCGAGGGCCCTGCCCCTCCTCCCAGCATAGAGCACCATGAATTTCCCCTTGAATAGGTCAGCACACATGCAGCGGGGGAAAGCCGACCCGAAGTATACCCCCGGCACCTCAGGTGAACACA
Source organism: Apostasia shenzhenica (assembly GCA_002786265.1). NCBI lineage: Eukaryota > Viridiplantae > Streptophyta > Magnoliopsida > Asparagales > Orchidaceae > Apostasia > Apostasia shenzhenica. The sequence goes on from KZ451993.1 coordinate 2,835,438, forward strand.
ATTTTCTCGCCTGTGATAATGACCGCACCTGCACCTTGTGGCTACAAAACTCCTAAGGTCAACGACTACGATGGGCTCACTGATCCGGCCCAGCATGTCAAATGATTCGAGAACGCCTTGGCGACGGGCGACCCCGTTTCAGACGCGTACAAATGCCATCTTTTTCGGAACACCCTGACAAGTCTGACGTTGGACTGGCTTGAAGAAATCCCCCCAAGGCTCCATTCAAAATTTTGTGCAATTCACCGAGGCACACTAGATTCGGCACGTCCAAGACTACTTCCCGAACCATCCACGAGCTTTGGCAGATAAAGCAATGCCCAGATGAATCCCTGCGGGAATTTGTGGACCGCTTCTCGAAGATGAATGCGGAAGCGAAAGACACTACAGACGATAGGTCAACTATGATCTTCGTCCACAACATACTCCCAAGGGAACTCTATGATTTGTTCATGGATGACATGCCGAAAACATTGATGGAGGCACGATCGCGTGAAGAAAAGCGCATCCACCTGGAGAACGCGAAAGCGTTGAAAACAAGCACAGGGAAAGTATCAATCGCGCAAGATAAGAAGGACAACACCTGGAAAGTGGAACAAAGTACTCCCAGAAAAAGCTTTCAGGACCGGAAGTTCTCTCCCCAATGAAAGCGCAAGTTTGATGGCGACTCCCCCCGCACTTCAACTCCAGTTTATGTCATGGAAGAGATCTTCTCCGCCCTCCAGGATAGGGGTACGACAATCACCTCAGCCAGGCGAGGACGCAACGAAGTATTGCAAGTTCCATCAGCGCTATGGCCACCTTCTGCACGAATGCCGCTCTTTTCGGACCCTCGTTAATGAGTACATAGAGAAGGGCCATCTCCCCAGCTATAAGAAGGTCGAAGAACTACCATCAAAGAATGCCAAAACGCTCTTCCCCCAAGTCGAATCTCTGGCTCCGCCTTTGCCCAGACCAATGTCATCGAAGTTCGACGAGAAAAAAGCTGTGCTATCAATCTTCGGTTTCGACCATGTCGCCTCAGCTCCAAGACACACCAGGTACACACCGTCGAAGTCCCATCCCCTTTACCTGACATCACTTTCGGTGCAGGCGATCTACCCGAAAGGGGCGCCAACCACGACGACCTCATAGTTATCGTCGTCGAAATTAAGGGGTGTGACGTCCACCGCACCCCGATCGACCCCGTAAATTCAGTCGACATTCTCTACTTGCGCGCATTCAATGAGATGGGCATCGGCCAGTGCAAACCTCTCCCCTCTTCAATGACAGTCTCGATCTTCTCCGGGGACGTTTACCGACCCGCGGGGTATGCTCCTCTATGTCTTGCTCTCGAAGACAGTCCCAGATGAGAAGTAAAGTAGGTGGACTTCATCTTGATCGATGCACCCTCTGGTTACAACGCAATCCTGGGACGACCCTCCTTGGCGCAGTTTTGGATGGTGCCATCTACCTATCACTTGTGCATCAAATTCCCAACGCCATTGGGCGTTGCAGCGATCAGAGGAGACCGAGTAGGCACCCAGAAGTGTTTTGAAGTCAATGCTCGTCTCCACACCAAACACCTCGATTCCAGGGATCAAATGCTCCCCCCAGATGACCAAAACAAGCATGCAACCGTCGCCGAAGAAAAATCTGTACTAATTTCTAAGAGCTTTCCCGAAAATGATATGCCCACTCTAGCGGCGCTGCTTTCTGAGTATTTCAATATTTTTGCTTGGGGACCCGAGGATATGCTCGGGATTAATAGGAGCATAGCTGAACATAGGCTAAGTCTCAAAGTCGACCCCTCTGCCGTCAAACAAAAGAAAAGAAACTTTGGCAGCGAGAAACAACGTGTCATTCGAGAAGTACACAGAATGACCCCTCACATCCCATTAAAGAGGTATGGCCGGCCCCAGGCGCCGTACGTCCGTGCCAGTATGGCCGTCAGTCTGTGAGATAGGGGAGACTGTCCTTGAAGTATCCTCCCTAGGCTATCCTCCACACGTCAGCATCAGGGAAAAATTCAGACTATAAATTGTAATGTAACAGGAGAAAATGGGACTTTTTTGGCCCTCATTTTGTCTCCAAGAATTCCCACTTTATCCAGTTTTTCGACTAGTGAATCATCTTCCAAGCCGCCCAGAGAGAGGCAATGTGGTTTTCCACATTGCTGGTTTCCACGTCAAAAAACTTGGTTTTACTTTTTGCTTTGAACAATGATTAACTCGAACTAGATTTAGGTATATTTAGCACAATTAAGTAGGTTAGATTTAAGAACTAGCATGTAATATCAATAAAAGAAAATTAACACATAGTTTTAGAGGTCCATGACAGATCTCCGAAATTTATTATTACGTAACTTGACATGTTGTCACAGAAAATTTTTCCCAAACCAAGACGACATTGAATCAGACAGGATTGAGCAAGAGATCAGAGGATCAATTATGAAACTGATACAGAGCAGAGAGCAGAGGAAGGAGAAGGGAGAGATTGGCGGTTATGGCGAGGATCTTCTCGGATTGCTGATGAGAGCTCATCACGAGGGAGATGAACAGAGCGAAAGAATAAGCATTGAAGATATCATCGACGAATGCAAAACTTTCTACTTCGCTGGGCAAGAAACCACAGTCTCCATGCTCTCATGGACCTCTCTTCTTCTCGCTATGAACACGGAGTGGCAAAACAGGGCAAGAATGGAGGTCATGGAGCTTCTCGGAGATCGAACTCCATCTCCCAATGATTCTCCCGCCATTGCCAAGCTCAAAACGGTAATGAATTCAACTTCTCAACTTTGGATATTGATCTGAAATCTGAATCAGTACTGTTACTTATCGTTAATTACTGCTTTCAGATGACAATGATACTGAACGAATCCCTACGGCTTTACCCGCCGGTGCTCAACATCCTCAGAGTAGTAGGCCGAGAATCCAGATTGGGCGATCTTCTTCTTCCTCGCGGCATGCAGATACAGATCTCGCCTCTGCTCATCCACCACGACCCTGACACGTGGGGGGAGGACGCGCACCTCTTCAGGCCGGAGAGATTTGCCAGCGGTATCGCTGGAGCAACCCCGGCGGGAGGCGGCGCGGGGTTTTTCCCGTTCGGGGTTGGCCCGCGGGTCTGCGTGGGGCAAGGGCTGGCGATGGTGGAGGCGAAAGTCACCTTCGCCATGATTCTGCAGAGATACTGCTTCCGTCTCTCGCCGGCGTACGTCCACTCGCCGGTGTCCCGTCTGACCTGCAGGCCGCAGCATGGACTCCAAGTTGTGCTGCAAAGGCTCTAGTTAGAGTGACCAAAAGATTACAACGCCGAACAAATTTCTGTGCTCTCTACCGCTAACTTAGAGGATGGCCGGTCATAATCGGATATGGTCTATAAATTACAAACAAATCATTCTGTTAGCTTGTCGATATCGTCTGCCGATGTTTGCATGAGTTTATCCTGAAATTCGTGCATCAGTTTGAGCCGTACAAGTGTTGGGAGCTACTGAACAATTGTGTCTATTATAGATAGCGATTCTCCTTGTGCCATCCTCCCTAGACTATAACAATTTAAGATTTCATAATTATCACATAAATAATTAAGATAATTTTTTTTTTAAATTTTATATGATCTTTTCATTCATTCCATATATATGATGTCAATGGCTCACGAACATCATTGTCAAATTTATCATTACTAAACTCGCTCTTATTTTTCAGCAACTATAAAATTAAAATTAGTAAATAATATAAAAAATTTAAATTTGAAATAAATATGTTAAATCACGTACAATATGAGGTATTTCTGATTGGTTTGCAAGTATAATGTGGTGTATATACATGAGTATATAATATCCATACTTAATATCATCGTCTTGTCTCAAATACTAATTAGACATAAAATTAAGTATATTACAATATGTTCATTAAAATACACTCAAAGTTAAAAAGTATAATCTACAATACCTCTATAGTCTTTACTTTAATCGTAAATTTTTTTGTGAAGGCGAGTCATATAAAAATTTATCATCGATCTGACAAAATTTCAAAAAGTGTTTATACACAAGAAAGCAATAATCATTTATTAAAAATATAAATTTAAATATTTACTTACCGATGGACGACATATTTATGTTGCTGGCGATAAAGCTTACCGACAGAATCCATCCAATATATGCATAATTTATATGGATCCAATGCAACCAGCATCCAATAGTCTTTATTAAAAGATCAAATGTTAATTATAAATTTCAATATACTTGAAAAATTAAATTTTAACATATTTAAAAAATTTGTTGAAATTTACTCATTGTTATAAGAAATAATAACCAATGAATTTCAGACATGAATTTCGTCTGACTTTCATTATTCTATTTCTCAATGTTGTGGCACATTGATTCTTATCATTTATAAAACTTACAATGCTTTGTGGATTCACAAAGCAGTATCTATCTCACAAATTGATATCTGCTCTTATTTGATTATATAAACGCCTATATAAATATAATAATATAAAAGTTAATTTTTTTTTAAAATCTAAATGCATGTACATAATGTGTATACTTACCCAATGTAAGCACTTATCATCGACTCGCTGATCTTTTTGAATGTGCTAAAGTCTAATTTTTTTTTTATCAAATAATAGTTGTTTGTCATACTCATAAACGTCAGCAGGAATAAGAATATATATTAACTTCTCATTCGTCAATGTATGAATTATGTATTCTACCTTATTTAGAAATGACAAAAGAATATAATTTTTATGTAATTTATATATGTTAGAATTATAAATCATATATATAATAAACGCAAATGATAATAAATAATATTTTTTACCTGATTTTTTTTACTTTGACTTGATTTTCCATCATGTCGCGCTCGAATAAATTTAATTTTTGGTCGCTTTAAAAAAATAAAAAATTAATAACAAAGAAAATTTTAAAAGTATAATATTATAACAAAGTATCATACATAATCATCGCAAAAAATAAGCCATTCAGGTTAAGGAATAATATATTCCAATGATTCACCAATTGTTGTTCTATCATCAACTGAAAAAACGAGTCTAGCAGGCTCATTAATTACATGATCAATAAGAACTGTACATGTTCTCTCGCCCATTGATAACGTGTGTACAATAGGAGCCACTGGATTCACCATCGTTCGATGGGCAACCACATTATTAGGAGTAACAGAAGCAATCAAGTAATACATTCCTTATGATATGAATTTACAAAATGTAACTAAAATCGTAATATAAATAAAACTTTATTTATAAATATAACGTATAAATAATATCTCAGTTAATGCAAGAGGGGGGCTTGAGTTGCCTCCAATAAAAGAACATCATACACTCACCATTGGACTCACCTGAATAGATTCATATTCTCTCATTAACTCCTATATATCAGCAACAGTGGTAGAGCTAAACGATCTTTTTCTCCTACTATCCTTAAAAAAAGAAGTTATTGTCTTTAATTTTTTTCCAACTCCAACTCTTTCAAGATGTTATGGCTCCTAATAAGTTATAGCAAATAGGTCATTTCAATAATAACCCGGTAAAAAATACATGTTAATATTCATATATATATTTATATTTATATTCTTTTAGATCTAATATGAGTATATTTGTAATCTGAAGACTTTAAAATAATTATTGTATTAAAAATATAATCACCGCAGATCTGTTTTCAGCTATCTGGTTTGAACCCCCGACTGTTTTATGTTATGTAGACTTTCGGGGTCCTCGAGCAGTGCCCCAAGCAGGATAGGGCTAAGCATATTTTGAGAATTTAGGCTCTGTTTCAAGATACTACGGAGATTCCAATTGGTTGAGGGCTAGGAGATTGATTTCTTCTGTTTGAAGCAAAGCCGGCCTCCTTTCTGCATTTCAAAACTGTCCATCCAGTAAATTTCTCTAGTAACGGTTGCCCAAGAACTTGAACCTATTATGGATGAACCTCAGAAAACATTTATGTTTGTGTGTATACTTTGATTTCCAATTCATCAATTTCCTAATAGAACCACATGGTTATACCTCCATTCTCATCTCTTCTTATAGTTTGGTGAATCAATGATTTCATTCATTGCTCTTTATTCAGCTAGCAGTTAGTTGGCTGTTGTCTTCATGTGAACATTATGATCGCTTTAACTGCATTCTACCTTTCTAGCCACCTTTCATGATATAAATATTATCCAATACTAAAGTTTGTAGCCATATCTTCAAAGAAAATGGATAGTGGTAGTTTCAGATACCTGCAATTATCACTCTTTTTTCTCACATCTTTCATCCTTCAAATCTCTGCTGTTTCCCAGCGGCAGCAGAGATCTGCAGTACTGGTTGGCACTGTGTACTGCAACACTTGTTTTCAGCAGGAGTCATCCAATTCAAGTCGCTTCATTCCAGGTTCTAGTAGAAACATCAAGGAACATACAATTAATCTCCAATGTGAAATCATACACACCTTGTTTTACGACTTACACATCATGAATGCAATATAATTGATAATTGTGTACTAAGTACAAATGATACTGACACAAAAATAAATGAATCTTGAGATTTATTATTCATAATCATAACCAATGAATTTGCAAAATACCAGCAATTTGATTTGTTGATCTTCCTCAGGTGCTTCAGTAGTAGTAGAATGCTGCATCAATGAAGGAGACTCTCACTGCTTCCGGAAAGAAGCTCGGACAAATAGGCATGGAGTTTTCCAAATTCGCCTACCCATCGAAGCAGGCCGAAGCCTTGGAGCCATAAAATCCTGCTCTGTGGAGATGGTGAGAAGCAGCAAGCCTTTCTGCTCTGTATCTTCCTCTGTTTCTTCTTCAGGTCTCCGGCTAAAATCAAGAAGGAAGAATGGCACTCGTATCTTCTCTGCAGGGTTCTTCACCTTCAAGCCTCTTAATCAGCCGGAGCTCTGCTACCAAGAGCCTGAGCCTGCATCTTTACAGGCCAGAGAGAAGAGGGTAAAGCCTGAATTCTTCATCCCTCCACCAATTCCAGCTCTGCCATTGCCGCCGAATGTCGGCGGGATGCCTCTACCACCGCCTTTCCCGTTCTGGCCATCGCCACCGTCGTTGGGCAACGTTCCTTCACTTCCAAGCACACCGCTGCTACCTGGTTTGCCACCTACGGCAGCGGCTCCGCCGCCAGCACTTCGTTTTCCTCAGTTCCCGTTTCCGCTGATCTTCCCTGCTAATCATCCAGCATTCCCTTCACGTGAATCTTCATACCCATGAAGGAATTGCGTCAAAGTAGTAGGTTGCTTACCTAACCGCTGATAAGCTCTATTTAGTTTCTAATACTAATACCTATCTATCAGTAATATGCGTACCACCATGTAATATGTATAATAATAAATTGTATTTAATTGCAGTGTAAGAATATATATCCTTTTCTGCATCAATTTACTCTTTTCCTCATTTTATTCTTCTTTTTCTTATATAGTCATACAAGTAACCACGAAATCTCTGCCAACGGAGTTCTCGAAAACTCTCCCACCACAGATTTTGTAGTAGCTTACCCCTTTAAAGCAACAAGAATGAGACTCCATTGATTTTTCAAGTGGGGTATTGAAAGTACCTCTACTTTGGGGTTTTACTACCACTGGTGAAGGAGTTGGCAGAGTTTTCTCCAACAATCTCTTTAAAATATTATCGACCAAGGGTGACATTGGCATGGGATTCCCCTTTTGGTTCCACCCAAGACTTGATTTCATCACAAAGACCCCTTCATTAATGAAAAATTCCCTCATAATCTCCATGACTTCTGTTTCACAATGATGTTGGCAAGCTCCAAAGGGATTCCATCTACTCCAATTCTGATCATCATCACATAGGCACTATCTGGCCAAGGCTTTATCGCTACAAAAACACCTCCACTAAGGTATAGGCTATTTTCTAAGTCAAATACCTCTGCAGCAGCTTTCAAAGGCCTAAAGACTCATTGCTAGTCTTTTCGACGTTTGTCAAATTCTATTACTCCCTTCCCTAGCTTGATAGATTTCTATTTACCGACAATAATTCTATGTTTGTTAGGGATTTAGAAGACCCTTCATTGATCCTTGAACATTTTGCTTCCACAATTCCTTGAGCTTCATGTTCCATCTTCTCATTAAATGCGAACAGTGACCTCAAGTCTTTGTCTTCACAAAACCTATGCTTTTGTTAACTTTAGTTTCAGTGTACAGAGAAATTTGCTCGGACAAATTCCCTCTTCTACAAATCCTTATCCCTCTACTTATCAACCATTACCGTAAGTAGGATTCATCATCTTTGAGACTGCCAACAGTACTCTATCCTCTACTGTCTAACCACTTATTAATTAATAAATTTGTCAAAGAAGCTACTACATAACTTTGGCTTCTCAACTGCATAAATTGCTCTCATTGACATTTTTATTGATCAACCAAGGAACTTCACATTGTCGCTGCTCCACTTAATGCGCAGATCCTCACAACAGATCTATGCTTGACGCGCAGGTCATGCAGGTCTTGGCCGTGCACTCGCTCAAGACCTTGCTCGCATGGGGTAGCTCAGCGGCTCGCTTGTGCGGGCTGGCTCATGTGGGCCTGCTTCTCGCACAAAATGGGAATTAGTAATAGTGATGCGGAGGTAGAAGTGGAGCAGTGCAGAGGCGAAGGTAGAACTTGACCGCACGGAGGTATTGGAACCAAGCTCTAATACCAAAATTAATGCAGAACGATGCAAAAGAAAGCGACTTCTGGAGGAAAGAGATTTCAAAAATAGAAAGATAACTAAGGCTTCAAGGATTCTTACACTAGGCTTCCATACCCTGTACCCTTCCCTCCCAGAATCCCTAAGCTAAAACATTTCAAAGCCAATTACACTAAATAAATTTCATTAATCAAAAGTCTAATCAAATATTCAAATATAATTAGAGATTTTTTTGAAGGAGTGGTGGACTCGGAAGATATTTTTGTCTTGCAGTGACAAAGTTGGTGGTTGTGTCAAAAAATTGGGAATGGCCAAAGAAAGAGAAGAAGAAGGCGGAGGAAGCTATGGAGACCTAAAAGCCAACAAAGGAACTGGAGGGAGAAGAAAAGGAAGGAAATGAAGAAGAGTAGGGGAAAGGTGAGGGAAGTTCTTCTGTTGACAACAAAAAGATGGACAAGCTTACCCTCACCTTATGTTTCAAGGGGAAGAAGGTGCTGGAGGAGCCCCCCAAAAAAAGAAGAAAGTAGCCTTTGATCCCTGAACTCTTCGCCCTCTAAGTTACTGGTGATTGGCCCAAGGGACTAGCACCAGCTAGCTTCAGGGGTGAGAATAGAGATCAAGTTCATCGCCAAGGACCGAGATTTTTTGCCTCCACTTGCCTTAGAGGTTGAAGAGAAGGTTAGCCCTTCTCGATGACGCTGAGCTCACGATGGTAAGGGGCCTCCGGATGAAGAGCTTGGAGGACACCTTGATCACGGTCTCCGTGATGGACCTCTTTGGCAAGATCGTCGATGATATCCTTTTCGTGAGTAATGGTTTGTCCTTTAGTCTAGCTAATGCTGATCACTATTCCTATATTGATTCTACTCCTTTCCTTGGTTGCATACTATGGGACGTCTCTCACATCTAATGGATAGGACAGAAGAGACGAGACAAACCTAGATCAAGTCCAAAAAAGCATCTGCCTCTTGCAACAAATGAACAAGTTGCAGGTGGACAAGGCGGATACAGAAAGCCACATCCGGGACATAGGCTTGGAGCATCGGAGGACAAAAATAGACCTTGCGAGTTTTTTGGCCATGTCCTAGCTATTAAGATTGGGTTAGGCAAGCCATGCAGTGAAGCTCCGGGCTTCGCAAGCCGAGGAGGTGGAGGGAGCTCACGGTGGTGAAAAAGGAAGCAAAGGCCATGCGGGATGAAGCTACGACATTAAAGGTAGAGGTGGCTCAACTAAAGGAGAAGTCTCGCTTTGTCCTAGAGTTCTCACAAAAGATCATCCAAGCTTTGGAGGAGAAGACTGCCACCGAGTCCCGAGGAAGTCTACCCTACCTGAAGCAAAGAGTAGCAGACATTAAAGTTAGGCTAGGAGGCCTTAGCCAATGAGACTCCTCAACCAGGAGAAAGTCCACACACATCCGCCACTTGCCGCTGACCTTCTTGATTATGACCAAGTTGTTGAGCCACTCCGGATATTTGACCTCATAGATGAAGGTAGTATCAAAAAGTTTACCAACCTCTACTTCTATGGTCAGGACCTGTTTGCCTACCATGCATTTCTTCTACTTGATCGACTTAGATTTCTTAAAGACATTTAGGTGACATACTATGACCTCCAAATCTATGCCCTTCGTACTAAATGGGTCCCAAGAGAACACATCAAAGTGCTAGGAAAGAAGTTTCATTATTTTCTTTTGGCGCTCTCTATTAAGAGTGGAAGAAACAATTACAACTCTAGATACTTCTCCATTTAGAGTTACACTGATAGGGCCCTTTTAGAGCTTTAACATTTCTCTAAGATCCATCTACTCCACCATAAGTTGGTAGGTGATCTAAAAGCTCCGGAGCGTGTTATTTGAGTCTCCTCGAACGGTGACCACTCGCGCTAATGTGCGGAACAAATTATGCAAAGGTGGAAAGTGGAGATCACCCCCTCAAAGGCATTGAGCATGGTTCGTCCCAGGATCATGTTGTACCTAGACCTTGCCTTCATGCGAACATTACTAGTTGCATGGCAAGACCGTTCTCATTATAAAAGGAGACAGGGAATCCGTAGAAACAAAACCAAGGGGGTGGAACCATTCCCCAGAAAACCCGTGGAGGGCACTGTCAAGTTGGAGAAGGTCTGTGATCCATATCCCCATCTAAAGAAAAGTTGACTTGAAGAGGATGTCAGTGAAGCTCCCGGAGTCAATGAGGACTCGTCAGACGTTGCAGTTAGCGATTCGGGTTGTGGCCATGACTGGGTCGTCATGGCAGTTATCTCAGTTCGAAAGATCCTCCAAGGAAAAGCTGAAGGGGATAGAAGGCATAGGCAGAACAACAACACTACCAACTTCGGCCAGCTACCTCTAGCCAAGTTGGGAAAGGTAGGAGAAGATGGCGTTGATAATCCTAGTCGTCGGCCAGTTAGCCAAGTGAGGATGGGGATCTTGAGCACAATGCCGCCATAGACAAGATTAGGTTGAGTTTATAGAAGGAACTCTTGGAGCTTTCCTTCATCTGAGTTTTTCCAAAAGTGCTTTCAAGGACATGAACTGATAAGTGGGATGCTTGTAAACCTAATGAAACTCACAGTAGACGTTCGGGTAAGCCCTACAAAGGAGGGGAGGCAGTTCAACCCTTTTGCTGGGCAGCAGCAAAGACTTCAGTCAAGGGCTAACCAAACTTATAGCATTGCCTGCTAATTCTCCCATTTCCATCGATCTTCGCCTTCTTAAAGGACTTGTCCTTTAGTAGCAGAATTTCTCCCCCCTCGGGCTTTCACTTCTATGCCTCTGCTGATGGGAGGACAATTGAGGCTTTTTCTCTAGTCGCTATGTTCTCCAGCATGATAAACTTCTTCGCCCGGGTCACCAACTTAGGGATATTGTAGGACTTGCTGAGTTGCAAGGACTTAACAAGGTCACTGTCCTTCTTTAGCCCCCTTCAAAAGGCATATAGAAGGACAATGGGGCAGAAACCATCAGCCTGGATCGCAGCGGTGGAGAAGCCATTGACGTGGCACAATAAGGGTTCGTCCTGCCCTTGCGTGATGTCAAAGAGGACTAAATCGGAGTTGTACACCCGTGTGCGACCGATGAAATAGGCTAGGACCTCCCTGTTGAAGTGTCCATATGATTGGATGTGGTCGTAAACCAGTACGAAGGAGTAAGCCATTAGGTAGAAGCTACGAAGCACCGATACTCTGTAAAGCCTAATGTATCCGTATCGGAGATTGATACTCCTTGGTACTCTACCGATATGTATCTTATACGCCATGCGGCGTATTAATTTTTATTTTTATTTTTTTAAAATTTGATACTTACCTAATACTTATCCGATACTTTTCTGATACTTTCTAATATTTCTAATTAAAGAAAAAATATTAAAAATAGTTGTTTGACCCACACAATAAAAAAAAATTGATGTATAAAACATAACTCATGCATCGACTCAAATGTAAAATTAAGATACACCAAGTTCATGCAATTGAAATCACAAAAAGCTTCACGTACGCAAGTGTTTCGGCAACAAAAAAATATAGGGCAAATTTCACTCAGGTCCCTGAGTTTAAGGGTTATTATCACACAGGTCCACGTTTTTTAAATCTATCATCTGGGTCCCTAAGTTTTCAAAAAATATCATCTGGGTCCCTATTTTACTTTTTTATTATTAAAAAATATAAAAATTACCATTATACCCTTACCCTCCCTCTCTCCTCCAGATCCGGCCGCCGCG